>JAOTAV010073343.1:0-13250 GCA_026546445.1 Cyclargus thomasi | reverse complement strand
GGTTAATCTTTAATTTTATGGGTAGTAGCTGTAACACAAAAACAAGACCTGATGGAATCAAAGTAAATATAGTTTTTTTATGATGTTAGGTAGGTAATTCAAAATTAGTAAGCACTTTTTTTGTTACAAATTTTTGTTGACCAGTGATATTTTTATGAAAATAAAGTTGATAAAGATCTCGTATCTGACAATTATTGTAACTGTATTTAATTATTTAAATACAGTACTTAAATGTATTTAATTATTTAAATACAGTATATATTGTGCACTTAAAAGTAATTTTGTGATTTTCGTGCTGTAATAAAGACTTTTGAAAACAAAGAAACTGAAAATAGCTAACCAAATTTATTTAAAGTAATGTCATTCCTGCTTTCTATTCCTGCCACTTCGCACACATACAGAAAAGGTATTTTCTATGATGAATTCGAAATGGCTAGAAGAAATTAACATTAATAGAAAAAATTAAAATGTATAATAATAAAACGATGTGACAAAGCATTAAGGACACTTTTATAGTAGATTAAAAAATGGTTCAAAAATATAGCTATTATAAAAATAAGTTAACAAAAAAATCTATTTTTCGGTTTGTAATAGTACTATATATTTTAGAAATGTATTATATATTTATAGCAATTTAAAAAAAAACTATATTTTGCTAAAAGTTTGTTGTCAATCTTACGTAGAACACATCAAATTTTATTATATGAGAAGAACTGAATTATATGAGAAGAATACTGAGCAATGCTACCTTTTTGGTAGCACTGCTCAGTTCTTCCCATAAAGTAAGATTTCGTAACTATGGTATATCTATACCATAGTTACGACTGTGTTGAGAGAACTCTTGATTCCTTATACAGGGTGTAACAAAAGTAAGTGATAAAACTTAAGGCATTCCTAAAGTATAGTATCATCCTATATGTAGTTTACTGGGAAAGTGGCAACGCTGGAAACAAAAACAAAATCGTGATTTGCATGTCCAAAAGCCCCAACGACATGAGTTTGCCCATACAAATAGCAAAATGTTTTTTTCGCTTTTAGCGCTGCAACTTTTACAGTGAATTCTATATCAGGGACATATATGATCTCTAAAGTCTTATCACTTAATTTGTTACACCCTGTATAAACACAGTTTTCGGGGTTTCGACGTTGTTTTAATAACGCAACGCATAGCAGCATTATGTAAATTACAATCATCATCACTGCAATCACACCAGGCATAAAAAAATTGATACTTTTAATAAAATATTTTAGACTAGTTATTATTCTGTCGATTCCTACGACTTTAAATATAATGTATCGGTTTTTACTGTTTTATCAACTTCTAAAATCGTACATGTACGTAAAATATAATATGATGTTAAAAATAATAATAATTTGACTGTTTTTTGTTTATTAGTATTTCTCTAAATTTGAATACGTATGTATGTCCGAAACTTATCAGTGTTTTGGCACTGATTAATTAACCGCCAATCAACTAACGCTCGCACTAAAACAGTACGCACCAATAAGAGACCTGTGTGAACGTACTCCGGTTTTGGTCGTTTTTTTTTCGAACAAAACATTTCCGCTCTTTTGATTCTATGCTCGATGTAAGTTGTATACCATGTATTCTTTATATACATATATAGAGTTCGTCCTGTGGTGAAAACTCGACCATATAAATATTTAAATCTATATCGTATGCAGGAGCAATAAAAAAACTATAATTTATTCTAAATTCAATCACAGACGTTAATTTGGCATTAAGGTATCGTTACCAGGTCATAAAAAATCTACTTCAACCATAAACAATAGAGTATTTCGTGTATGATTATCGTGTCAAGTCAAAATACTATATGCTTAGCGTTCTATTTTAAAAAAAATAATATTTTGCAATTAGATAATGTGTTATTAAATCATTAATGTCAACGCCGGTTTATTACAGGTACAATATCTGCCGTAAGACTGTCGAGGAGACGCGGCATGTGTGCCAAGTGATCTGTGACAGGGTGTTCACCCCGTGCCTGACCGACGTGCCGGAGTACTTCGAGCACATGTCCCGCGTGCTGCTCGAGGCGATGACCTGTGTCAACCCTACCATCGACACCGAGGCCAATTTGTTCCTGACCAAATACCTCGCCAATGTCCCCGGGTATATACTCACAGAGAGGGACAGAGTGGACATTCAGAGGCGTATAGCCGAAAAATCTCAATCCAAAGGAAACATCAGCGATTCTTGTAAGTATTGTATGCGGATATCCATGTCACTGTTTTATTGAAGCTGCGTATGTGGAGTTTAATATACAGGGTGTGAGTTGCAACAAAACAGCGATTATACATACTAAAGGGTGTGTAGCTGCCGCTTAAATAAATTCGCTTAAATAATTAGTAATTAAATAATCTGCAAATATTACACACTAAATATCCTGATGATAAAATTTGGGGAAAAAAACGAAAATCCAGCTAATAAACTAATGATTCTTAATTAAAAAAAAATAATATCAAAGTGCCATGCCCGTCAAAATTTTAATTGTCAGTTTGACAATTGTCATAATATTTGTCTAGAGTGTTCTTTTAAGAGGGTTGTAATCTTCGATCAAATATACTAAGATGGCCCCGATCAATCGTACAAAATTTAATGAAATAATGCCACCAAGTCCATCTGTCTATGAGTGACGCTAGCAACTTGAAGAAGAGGAAAAATGTCCCAATGTAAGTATCAAAAAAAACCATTACAATTATGAAATAAATGATGGTGACCTGCGGCATTGCAGATCAGTGACCAATAGAAAATCTAGAGTTGTCTATCGTTGCGACATCTAGTACAGATTTACGAATTAAAATTACAAAATACAAAAGAAAATGTATCATTGTAAATTAATGAAATAAGATATAATATATAAAAATGATCAATGAATAAGTATTTAATATGCTTTAATCAAAAAATCTATTTGAGTTCCTATGATAATAACGATTTGTATGTGTGTATTATAAATAATGATATAATGAGAATAATGATTTCATAATTTAACTTTAAATGTAATATTATTTTAAGAAGTAATTGCACGTCACTGTTATGGCAGCTTGTTGGAGCTAATTATAACATTGTAAAACCTTGTAAACAACATTGTATGGAATAAATATTATTATTATTAAATATTCAAAAAGTTCTCTATGATATTCTAACGATGCTACCATCGTTGAAATAACATTGTGGTAGAGTCATAAGTATTTCGTTCATATTTGAAAAATAAGTACCTACCATCGAATAAATTGATTCATAGCCAGTCGCCAAACCTACATCATTCGGTTGGAAAATGCCGTGATCTGTCGGCTGGGTTTAATTTTCTGTGGTATTTTCAGGTGTGGAAGCGACTGATCTGATACAGCGGCCGCTGATAGAGGTTCAGTCGAAGCCGCTGCTGCTGCACTGGCGCGACTTCGAGACCATCGAGTCCTCGCCCGCCTACAAGCGACTGCCAGGGCCCTCGCGATATAGGATAAGTTTCGCCTCCATCATGATTGCGATACACTCCTGCTTCCTCGGCAGGGTGTTCTTGAACATGGTCTACAGATACTCCAACTTCATGCTCAAGTATTTCCCGTACCTGGCGTTCTTCAGGTACGGCATAAGGACGTCGTACATCAACATATTCGTAGAGGACCCAACGGAAGACGTGGAGTTGAAGCCGAACTCCTCGTTTACGAAGCCGCAGTCCGCCTCGTGGTTCAGGACGATAATGAGTTCGTTTTGAGTCCGGGTGTTTGTGTGATATAAAACGAAGTTCTACTTAGAAATTGATGTTTATTTGAAGAAGTCGTGCGCTTTTAATCTTTCCCGTTTGCTGACGTTGATCTGGAGCAGGTTGTCGGTGATGTTGTCGGTGGGTGCGTCGAATGGCGAGGGGGCTGGGACGGCGGCTTTGGGCGTCGCCACGAGCGGCGTTCGCGGGGTGGGTGTTCTCTTGGGGGTGGCGTGGGGGAGGACCCCAACGGCGTTGGGGGTCAGCCTTAGTCGTGGAGACAGCAGCAGGTGTTTGGCCGCCAGCTTTCGCGCCGCTGGTGACATGCTCTCTAGCCGCTCCGTGTTTGTTCTGAAACTGTTCGAACATTGTTATTATTATACGTATGAATTAATTCAATATTATAACTAAAAGCCAGCAAATTTTTTTTTATTAAGGCTGTTTTTTTTCTTTATGCGATGACGGAGGTCTGGTGGCTCCTGGCTTTTATCCTATAATATGCATAAGTCGCAAAAACTAGTCAATCACTGCAACCACACGCGCCCACTTTGATGGAGCGTGCGGTGTCCGGGGCCCGCTTCGGCACGGGCTCAGCGCAGCGCAAAATGTCAATCCAATTTATCCAAACTATGTCAAACGATTATTGCAAAAAATAATCATTTACCACTTGTCTAGGGGGGGCTGATCGGTGACCACTACCGACTAGGGAGTCCGTGGCATTTAGCCGGCTGACCTTGTAGTTACGCCACTGCTTGCCGGGCACACTCCGTCAAGGTGTGCGATACACGTATCCGCCTCCATACAATTTGTATGGAGGCGGATTTCGCTGAGACACGGCACACTGCGGCGCGGCATAGTTTGTTCACTCTTTTACACGTCAATTTTGGTTTTAGGTACGTCCAGTCTCTGAAGACCAAACTCTTAAGCGAATAGGCTTTACCTACTACAGAATACGTATTACTATTGTTATACAAAATATTATTAGGTTATAAGTAAAATAAACACATTACCTTCGATACTATTATTACCTTCATAATTTTAACTTTTATATTACTATGAAACATTAACTTAATTTTGCTTATAAAATGTTTTATATGTAAACTAATGAAATGACTATGTAATACATTATCAACAAATTATGTGATTAAATTAAATATTTTTCATGAAAATGGCTTGAAATTCTATTTTTAAAATTCAATTTTATTACAGTCAAGAATGTCCTTGATATGTAATTTTAAAAGTTAGTGCACTCAGAACGGAGAACAAATTATAAAACAACAAACTCTTTACTAGTATGGAACCTACTAGTTTGTTGTTTTATCATACGTACGCGAGTCCTAACTCGCACTTGTCCGGTTTTATAGATTTTATCAAGCGTTTTTTGTAAAATCATAGAGGAATTATACAGTCAGTAGCAAATTTATGTATTTATTATAATAGACAAAATTCGGGGAACGAGCAGCGAAACGCGAACAATGCGCAATCAGAATCCACACTCGCTCGCATGTTTCGCAGTTACCTCGCGCCGTCGCGTCGCGTGCGCTCGCGCGCGATTGCGGATGCCGCTGTACCTACATTTGGGACGCGCGATCGGATCGAAGGAGGGATTGCCTGTTGTGAACTGTAAACGCAGTTATTATGTTAGGATTTGTGAATATTTTATCAAATTTTACATTTTTTTTCTAGCACTTTGGAGATGTAGAATTGCCGTAATTTTGTCAAGGATCGATTTATTTTCAATTTTGTCGCGCTGAACCTGTGAGTATAGTATTCGTTGCGCTGAACCTTCTGAAATATTGCTAAGGCCCGGTTTAAATTTAATTAATTACAGGTGTCCGTTAAACCGCGGTGTCCGCAAAGCGCGGCGCGCCTCGTAGTGTACATGAGCTTATTTTTAATTCATTATGGGTATATGCCTGAAATAAAGACTTTTTATTTATTTATTTTATTTTATTTATACACTATAGCCGGCAACGATGGTATGATATGGGCCCGGGATAAATATGAAAAAATTCAAAATATGTAAATATATAATATGGACTTAAAAACAAAAAAAATACAATTTTATTCAACAATCCGAGCGGCTCTTCGTTAGATGAGAACAGTATGCCATATTATGAGGCCGAACCTGTGCCTTATAGAGCTGTAGTAGTTGATTCGAGCTGAAATACTATCTCGCTTAAGGACACCAAGCTTCTTCGAGGCAAACTTTGTCTTGCCCGTATTTCAATGCTGGGGAAGAGTTAAGTGATTCAACGCTTCTATGAGCTGCTAAATAGGGAAATATTGCAACTAACTAAACGCTCAACGAAGTGCTACGACCACGAGACAGCTATTAATCTAAAAAGAAGGAATCTCTAATAAGTTTGCTAAAACGTTAAACGTAATAATGTGCGAATTATACAAAAAATATATAATTTTCATTCTTTGACGGCGACGACGACGACGACATTTCTAACGAGAGATTTTTCCCTAAGCTTATAGTTCATCAAAAAGAAATATATACTGTGGATTTTTTTGTAAAATATCACATAAACTACGAAACTAGTCGGTTAAGTTGAACCACGTTCATTTTATTCAATTTAATATGAATAACACTGTAAACCCTAGAGAGGAGTTCTTATTTCTTGTTTTCATTAATTGTATATTATTTATTTTTGTTAGTGGGGGAGAGGTTTGAATCTTTGAATGTATGGTTAAGGCCGTTGGCGCATGTATTCGCCTTAAGGCTGATTCAAGGCTCACGCTGACAGCTCGCGCACTGTAAGCGCTGATGGGCGCGATCAATCTCGGGCGGCCCGAGTCGGGGACTCGGGACGCCCGAGATTGATATTCTAGGAAGCGTATTTAGCGTTCCGTACCGAAGGGGAAAAACGGGACCCCATTACTAAGACTTTGATGTCTGTCTGTCAGTTTGTTTGTCTGTCTCCAGGCTGTATCTTAAGAACGGTAATAGCTAGAGAGTTAAAACTTTCACAGAACGTGTATTTCAGTTGCCGCTTTGCTGTTATCAAATAGTTAAAAAAAATAATGTTTAAAGGGGGCTCTGATAAAACAAATATGTTTTCAACGTTTCCGTTCCTTTCATAATGATATCGATAAATTCAACGTTCTTATCATTAGCGGCGTGGCAGAGTGTCTAGGGTGCCTACTTCAGTACGAAGAGGCCCGTATTCAATTCCCACCATTCCCATATTTTCATTATGTTTTTTTTATAAATTTTAAACTTTGTCATCATTTAATTTTCTTAATTTCATACTTTTAAGCTCTTAGAAATGCGTTTTCCCAATTTTTTGCCCTGTAATGTACGAAACCTTTCGTGTGAGAGTCTAACTCGCACTTGGCCGGTTTTTTTTAATAAAGCCCTAGTGGTCTGCGCGGATTAATACAATTCACTGTCTGTTCTGACGGTTAGCCAGCGGTTAGCGTGAGACTGAAACAAGCCTACGGCCGTTTGTGCACCCCACGCCGTCAACGAGATTATTTTGGACTTTTGGAGCGAGAAAATGCAACTTTATAGTCTAGGCTATAGGTTTTTTTCTAGCGACATTGCTGTAGCGTCCATGTCATTGCCGATATGTAGTGACGTAGATTAAAATCAAACCTGTCGCATTTGTCATACAGTCGCATTTTATCGGGTCGAAAATATACAAACGGCGTTATTGTAGACGTGTGTACTGTGTAACTCACGTGTGCGGGCGTCCGAGAGGCGAGGGTGCGGGTGTGGGGGGCGCGCGGCGGCGGCGGGCGGCGCGCTCCGCCAACTTCATTGCGATACGCTCACGGGCCCCGCCCTCCAACATGCGGTACGCCGCGCCCGAACCCACGCTGCGGAACATAAGGAGATTGTTTATTTTTTTTAAATGTTGACTGAGACTATTGATATAACGTGCCTTAGCTAGCAACACCGCTCAAGTCGAAAATTGGCGGTTTTTACATTTTAAGTTTTAGTATCAGACCGAAGGTCCGGTTTGGATTCGGTTTGGACCCATTTCGAAACGCAACATTTGGGAATTTTGCTGTCGCGCTCAAGAGTGCCGAGAGCGACACTGCCGGCCGGCCCACCTATTTAGTGTGCAATATTGAAATTAAATGTTTTATTGTATTGTTTCATGATCATTTAACGGATTGTTGTAATCAAAATAATATAATATACACAATGATATTTAAATATCTGAGTTGACATAGCAATGGACAGAAAACCATAATATGTTACCGTATAATTTTGATAGCAAGTGAAGCATTTCTAACTAAATTTTACGGATCCTCATGAAAGTTACAATGATAGGATAATCCGCCCACCGCGGCAGACATTTTAATTACATTTACTAATAATAAATTGTTTTTGTCCCCGGCTTTGCTCGTGTAACATTCGAAAATCGCATACAAATATAAATTGTAGGAACGTGATGTTTTTCCAAGTTAAAAAGTAGCCTATGTGGTTCTTCCTTTAACTAACTGTACCTATGCCAAAAATCAAGTCAACTGTTGAAGAACAGCTGCACGAGAATCAAGACGGTTGCTTTGTTAGGACATGAAAACAAACTTTTGCATTTTTATTATTAGTATGCATTTTTTTTATTATTAGTGTAAATAATATGGAAGTATGAATAAGATTTTTTTATCCAAAACTGTGAACAAGTATCAATTAAAAATAAAATATTTGCACTAATACCTGAAAATAGCGGACCTGACAGAGACGCCGCTGGTGAGTTTGTTTTTTATTTTGTCATTGTTCACGCTCTAATGAAGCAACAAATCAATCTAACTTTTCACATAGACTTGATTGAAAGAATAAAGAGTAACATAGAGGTTACTTTTAGTCTAGGAAAACATCAGTTTTCTGGAGTAGCTTACAAGAATTTTAAGTGATTTTTAAAGAAAAGCCGTAATCAAAAACTAGTTATTTTTTTTAATTTAAATTTAAAATACTTCTTTTACTAACTCTAGGTAGCTTTATTATTTAATTTACAAAGTTTCTTTAAAAACTGTTATTGGTACTAATAGATGAGGAGTAACAGTATAGATGAGGATTAACACGCTTCCAATCTATACTAATATTATAAAGAGGAAAAATTTGATTGTTTGTTTGTTTGTTTGTTTTAACCTATAATAAAGGTATTTTAAATCAAAAATATGAGTTTAAACTGGTGTCGGAGCCGAAGATTCGGTTAAAAACGTCAAAGCATACCAGGTTAAAATTAAATTATATGACACCAAAAAAGGTATGACATCTTAAATTTTCAAGAATTTGTAATGCGAAAATCCCCTAAATGAGTGAGTTACTAAAGGTATTTGCCGAAGCCTTACTCTCTTAATCCATTTTCCACCCCAAAACTTCAGTATTCTAAACTTAAACCAGAAACACAGTTCTTATCACGGGACGAATGGGGCTGCGAGAGCGTCTCGGAGGTTAAGTATAGTATACGACTTAGTTGGTAAGTACGTTGGGAGCTTATGCCGGGGGTCGCGGGTTCGATTCCACCGACGGAGCAAAGTTTTTCAATTTTCCTGGGTCTTGGATGTGTATAGATGTGTCCCCATGGGACCAGAGTCCAGACTGACGTGGTGTGAATAGATATTATTATATAGTATAAACACTTACGCAGGCAGAGGCGTGTCTCCTCCATCCAATCTGAATGGTGTGCCTTCTATTTCACCCCAAGTCATCAACGGCGACTGGTCGGGGCCGTCGCCGGGACGAGGTGACGGCGTCGCCACAAACGGGTACTGGCTATCCACCTTCTCAGAAGATATGGTTGTACCGTCCACACCAATCTTACCCTTAACACTGAGGTCCTGAAGAATAATGTTTAAAGAAAAATAGTTAATTGATGAGACAAATAACTCTTTAAAAAACGTAACCAAGTACGAGTAGGACTCGCGCACGAAGTGTTCCGTACCAGTAGAGAACAAAAAATTGGATAAAAACATTTTTAAAAGTTTATAATTAAAAAAATGTATAAAACATAAAATAAAAAAATGAGTTGGTAGGAATCGAACCATGGCCTCTTCAAATCGTTATTATTATGCTTCTTTTTTGTTTTCCTTACATAATTGTAACGAAAACGCAGAAAACATATTTGTTGTACTAGAGCCACCTTTAAATATTTGATTTATTTAGTTTTTAGTATTTGTTGTTATAGTGGCAACAGTAATACACATTCTGTGAAAAATTCAACTCTAGCTATTACTGTTCTTAAGATACAGCCTGAAGACAGACGGATAGACAGACAGACATGGAAGTCTTAGTAATACAGTCCCGTTTTTACCCTTTGGAAACAGAAAAAAAGTATAATAATCGCAACATGGATAGATATCTATTTTAACATGACTACTGAACAAAATTAACTTTTTTGTTATTCTTTGTTCTTTCCATGCTAAATAAAAACTAGTGGAGTTTCCCTTTGCACCGCAAATTCCAGAATAGCTCTCTTAGGTAAGCAACAATTTAATTAAAGAAGTTGCTTTATAATAATAAGTAAATTCTAGGTATGGTTACCTGTTTTCTGGCAATAGCACTGATTTCTTCTTTGTTTTTAATAGGATCAAATATTTGCGTTTTGAGGCGTGTATTTTCATACTGAAGTTCAGGCTTTGGACCGGGTACCTGAGAGGCTGCACCGTCTGGCACATACATTATGTAGTTTTTGGCTCTGTATCGCCATGTGTCAACCTGTAAATCAAGTTTTGTTTAAATATTTTCCATACATTACATGTTTGTGTGTATCAATGTATGTATCTGTTCTGTATAATGTAATCTCATATTAGTGTTTATTTACATGAAAGGAATTGCAGTATTTAATCTTTGGATTTAGACAATAATACTATAGATTGTAATTTTTGGTTAATAGAATAATTTAAATATTTATAGGTTTGAAACATTTGGAAATCTGAATTATTTACCTCTTCAGGCCTTCTTGTTTGGTCAGCTTGTTCTTCTATGGATGGAACAGTGAGTGCTGAATTAACAAGAGCTGCAGATGTCACTTCTGCTTCGAATTGTGATGACAGTTTTGCTGCTCGCTTCTTATTCTCTAATGATATAACACGATCATAGCTAGCATTATCTTCACTTGTGTGCTTAGCAAGAAATGAATCTGAAATAATTAAGAATTTTGTATTTAAGAATGTATTAAGTGTTTAAAAGTAAATGTTTTGGTCTATGGCATGAGGGAGACTAAATCATACATAAAAGTTTTTGTCTGGACTGGAAGTTAAAAAAACATATAACACAGTAACAATGTTAAATTAGGTTTACCTACCAAAAATAAATTGTTAGAAATTATGTGCAGTTTCAGTGACCTTTTAAAGACTATCGGAGAACTTATAAGATTAACAAAAAACAATAAAAAGTTACCCAAAGTGTGATTATCAGTAATATCCTTAGAAGGTTCTTTTACTTCTATCTGAGTAGGCTCTTGGAGAATGCTTTGTTCTCCAAGATGTGGTGTGTCAAATGTTGCAGGTGAATTATCTGCAAGCAAGAATAAAGTTTGAGAGTCTGTGACAACAATTTATTTGCAAGATGATGCAACAAACTAACATAATAAAATGCATTGAGATAAAACTTTGAGCTGTAGCTCCACTTTGTACACTTTCTTCCCAAAAATACTATTTTTGACAATTCATTACTACAAGTTGGAAGAGCATTATAAAGTTTTTTCAAAACACTCGCACTAGTGAATAGTACATATACAGGAAAAGCAAACTAAGCTTATAAAATAATATTATTTATTTACTTACAAGGTTCAGTTGGTGGCCTTTGTCCACTATATTTCCTGGCAATTTCACGAAGCTTAGCATAGTCTTTGTTTTCTGTAGCCTCTAGAAAGTCATTTTGTGCTTTCAGTTTTTCTAAATCAGGAAAGAAATCTCTTTGTATAATTTTGGCAATACCCTGCAAAATAACGAAAGTTTATTCAAATATGATATGAAATGGTAAGCATTTCATAGTGGTATTGACATGAGACCACTGCAGACTGCAGTACTAACCTTAACATACTCTTCTTCATCTAAAACATTTGTTTTCTTTACAACTTTCTTCTTTGGAACTTTGGGGACTTTAAACACTGAACTTTCTTTCTGCAACAACTGCATGTTTTCCAGCGCAGCTGTGCCTACATTTTTTTCTCCAGACATATTGTGATACTCTTCCTAAGGCACTTGTATAATGCAAAACTTATTAGAGAAGATAATACATAAGGACACGAACATCAAACACACATTTTCTAAAATGATAAGAATGTTATTTTTGCTAAATTAAACTTATTTTCTTGAACTTTTTTAAGAATTAATTTATAATAATTTTGGTGTTCTTCTAAAACGTCACTTATGTGGTGATTTTTGACAACTGACAACTGAAATTTGTATACTTTTTATAGCGCTACGGTTGTATAACTATGGTCAGTGTCGAGTAAAGGCGGGAAATCAATTTTCTTGGTCATATAATCTTAGCAACGATACAATAATTCGTCAAAAGTCTAGTCAATACAAGATAAATCGTTAGTACAGTCAAAGCGTCAAGTCAGTGGATTTAGTAAAGTGGTAGACGCTTTACTAAAATTTCTAATAAAGTTTTGTATCCCTCGATACATAAACACGTCTCTTGAAGTTGTATCAATTGCCCACACTTGTGCATGACAATGGACAACAAATATTTAATGGTTGATATTCTACCACTATAACGCATTAAAACCCGAAACAACATAAAATTTGTTAAGAAATCTGCCGTCCTCAAGCTTAAATGCCGTTAACCAACATCTAGCCGTTTTTGACATTTTGATGTCATCATAATCAAAAGAAAAACTAAAATTTCTGTACCTTTTATAGTCATCGAGTTATTAAAACTAATATTGCCGTTATAAAGTACCAAGCGCATAGAAAAACTTCGGTATTTTTTGCTCATAACTCAAGTACTTTTTGTACATAGCGGTATTTTAGCTTGAGGACGGCAGAGATACAAAAATACAGCATCACTTTTTCACGTCCCGCCAAAAAAAAACGTTAATTTTCGTACTCTTCTTTTTATGTCGCTACGACTATATAACAATGGTTATAATAAAATAGCATGGCTCTCGAAGTTGTATCACTTGCCCACACTTATGCATGATAACGGATATTTATATATGATATTCTACCACTGTAACTATAACACCAAGAAATACAAAAACACAACATCACTTTTTCACATCCCGCCAAAAGTCTCCCAAAAGTCAATTGTCTGTTTCATAATGGTTTCATAACTGTCATATTAGTCGGTGTACTGCGTAATTTATTAATTTAGGTAAACAATATTACTGAACTCATCATTTTTATTTGTATTAAATCAGTGTATTATTATAATATTGTATCAAATCACATCTTTACTTATCATTATCTGATCTTGTATAATTTAGTGTAACCTTGGTGTATCAATGTATGTAAGACCCGTACAGTCAGCGTGTTTTTTTTTATTTATTTTATTTGCAAAACCAAGTAAGTATACAATACAGACTTAGTGCCTTGAACAGGCGTTTGCTTAAAAAT
>JAOTAV010073332.1:0-13251 GCA_026546445.1 Cyclargus thomasi | reverse complement strand
ATATATTTTTTAATTTATTTATTAGAGGACAACAGGAAGAGTACAAAAATGACAGAAGTTTTCTTATATTTAAAGTTCATTATTTATTTAAATAAGCTATATAATAAAGTTGCATTTAATCAATATATTAATATGCGAGCGGAAAACTTTGTACCCTTTTTTTTACGAAAGACGCGTAGATGTAAAAGTATTAAATTTATCCAAGTTATAGTTGATATGGAGGAAGATATTGGAAGACAAATAATACTTCAAAATATGCTTGAATCTTAGATATTTTAATAACTAAAACGCTACGCACACTACAATATTTTGACATGACACGATAATCATACACAAAATTCTCGTTTCTTTAAGATTGTCTATTTTTTTAATTTAATGGCCTAGTAACGAAACCTTTACGCCAAATTGAAGTCTGTGATTGATTATATATTTTTTATATTCCCTCTACATGATGAACTTTTTTTTAAAATATTAAAATATTTTTAGTGTAATTCCTTCACTGACTACAGTGAAACGCTATACAAAAGCTATTACAAATCCGCGCTCTACATTGCACGGCATCTGTTTTGACCCTCAATAGCTAATAGACACCTTCAGCAGATGGTATCGCTGGCCAACATCCACGAACAATGCGCCAAATGTGCGAAACTCTATACTTCCGATGTTACAATGTGTGCGCGAGGTCGAATTATAAAAGGTGCGATATTTCAACATTACGTTATCCTTGGTGGTGGAAATTAGAACGTTCCAAACTATAGTGCTTTCGGTCAATGCAGACGGTAGCGGTCATTAACCGTCTGACAAAAAATTTGTCGTTACCTATACAAGCCGCAATTAACAAAAAAAAATAACAAGCCACCACATAAAATTTTTGTTGTCAATCACGGTTTTTATAGAAATCTAGCTAGCTGTTGCCGCGACTCCCTCCGCGTGATAACTTTCCTCTAGAAATTTTTCCTCATTTTTTTGCTACAAACCTCACAGAACCCGAGACCTTTCCAACGAATGCAAAACTCTTGTAATTTTTCCTGATTTTTTTGCTACAAACCTCACGGAACCTCCGTTGGAAACGTCTCGGACGTTTCCAACGAATGCAAAACCATGGAAATCGGGTCGTGCGTTCAAGAGTTAAATCGTCAGTAAGGAAAATCTGACTTATTTTTATATGATAGATGTAAAAATTTTTGACATAGGGCTAATGACCGGAACCGCCTAGAAGCGCGAAAGCACTAAGGTACGGTAAAGTCCTATTAGCTTAGCTAACTGAACATATACCATAATAATAATGTTGCAGAATATCAGAAATTAAATTTGTAATTTATGTTTTATCTCACATTCACATTTTAATAAAATTTACACGGCTAATTTTCTTTGTATGTTAGGGGAATGTTTATCTCCTAATCATTTGGAGCTCATAGATTATTGTATAGGAGATTATCTCTGTTACAATAGTTCATAGCTGTGTAATCTCATAACGAGATAACGAGATAATAAGATTACAGATGTTTCTGTTGTGGAATTGAAGAGGTGTCAATTGACAAGGTTTAGAGATCGCAAACGTTGATAGAAGAGACGTATCAAGATTTGGAATGTGATACAATTTACAAACATCTTAAGAAGAGGTTAGTTAGGGAATGTCTCAAATTGCAAAATGTAGTATTTTCTTTTTTTAATAAGCAATTTTTAAAGCAGTACTAATATAAATAAAACATTGTATTTAGAACCGCAATTCTATTCTGTTAAAAATATTGTACAAGTTGGTATTATAGAAATCTGTATAGTACAACTAATTTTAAAATTTCTAAACTGTCATTTATCCTAAAAAGTTACTTCCGGGTTACCTACAGCAGTTAAGATTATTTTACCACAATATTTATGTCTTAAAAAAATATAGTGTCAGAACTCAGAAGCCGTAGACACCGCGGCATACCGCGCTAAGTAAGTGACGAGTGAAGTGGCCCAGTTTTTCTGCCACCATATGCTCAAACTCGAAATGCATCCAAACAGGAAACTTTTTTACTACCATTTAAAAATGTCATCGCATTTTGCATTTTGGAAAAAAAATCGTAAAGGGTTTCCTAAACAGCTGCAATTATATTTAAGTAATGGCCTAAACGGTACTTTCTAAAAAATCGTAATACTTAAAAAAATTACATTGCACATGTGTTTTTTCTTATGTGTATTTGGTTTAATGAAACCTTACCTCATGTTACCTTACTATAGGATATCGAGGGAAAAACAAACTAGTAAAAAACCGTGTCCCCGAAGTACATAACCCAAAATTCAAGTCTTATTGGTTACGATTCCATAAAAACGAAAATAAACGGACAATCGTATTATTTGGTATAATTGCCGATAAAAGTCGTGTAGCCGTGAACAACGCTTCCTGTGGACGCTACTTTGTTATTAGCGCATTGACGAAAGATACCTTTTGATCATTTTTACTCGGAAATTCATATTTATAAAAAACAAAGCTAATTTTAATGCAGTATGAAATAATTTTTAAAGAAAGTATTGGCCATAGACGTAGAAACTTTTGAATTTGGAACTACGTTTGGAATCAACGCTTCAAGAGTCGACATACTTCCATAAAAACCTTGTTGGAAAACCCCCCATTTTTATCAAAGAATGTTGGTTCTTTTTTCTTTCTTTCTTGTTTCAATATCTTTTTTGTTTCAAACAAATTTAAATTAAAAATATTTATAAATAGCATCAGTTTTTGTCACCGTCATTCAGCCAGGTGATAAATGCTATTTGGCGCACACCCCCAACAAGCTAAAAATAAAACATTTTTTATCATAACTATTTTCATACGCATCATAAATATTCTGTTACAGATGTAGATATTGTAGGAAAGGTTATTTGTTACGATGTTGTACTCATTATTAACTACGAAGCTAATTAAAATATATTGTTATATAAAAGAATTATGTAAGTAGGCAAATCGAAATTTTGCTTTTGATATAATGTTTTGTTAATTATTCTGGCAATAATTAGGAGAACGTTATATAACATAGTCTTACTAAGCCCTTGTTCTACATTTTGTTACTTCTAGTGATATTTTGTTGTTCCGACTACACAACATACTAAAATAGATCAGATATCTATTTTTGCCATTAATAAGCAAAATAGGATTGGATCTTTATAATTTACCTGATATATTAAATTACTTGTTCAAAAAAACCTTTTATTTTCCTTGGTAGACCATATTCGGTCACCTTATTTTATCCTGAAACATATGTTATTTTAATAATAATAATAAAAAACACTTTATTGCACACCAAATAATACATTTTTAAGAAACATTGACAGTTACTAAGCTACGATGTACAAAAGGCGAACTTATTGCTACTAAGCAATTTCTGCCAGTCAACTTTATGCGGACAAATAAAAATAGGAAAAAAGAAAATGCGTAGGTGTACAAACTAAACTAAAAATAGCGCTTAATATTTATGATATAACTAAAACTCAGGACTAGTTACTTTATTTTTCTAACAGAAAAACTAAGTACTTGTAAATAAGACTTAAGCCTATTAAGCTTATTTTTTTTTGGTAATTAATATTCGCAGGTTTTCTCGCACGCGTCCTCACCGCACGGCGTGCTAGGCGGAAGTGAGCTATTAGCGACAGCTGTTTATCGCGCAGCTGCCGAATTTCCCCGCCAGATCGCGCTTCCGCTTCCGGTCGGGGTTCGCAAACACAGCGGTTAGGGGAGGATTAGGACAATGAGCCACTTGAACTATTCTAATAACCCTTTAGTGGTTGAATTAAATTGACCTTGTAGTTATGGGTACGCCTCACTGTAAGGGTTATGATCGTTTCATTAAGATCCATTGACCTATTAACGATTTAGTGTACCCGGGTTGTACGAATAAAAATTCGTACTACCCGGGCACAATAAATCGATGCGTGCGGTCAAAATAAATCATAATACTTTAATTTGTTTTGGTTGGCGGTAGTTGAAGAAACCAGGTAAAGTCCGCATCATTATTTTATGATGCCAAAGGGCCAAGATTTGTGCAGTTCTGAAATGACTACTGGCCGGGCTTATCATATCAAGTCTTTCATTTGACAAAGAAGCCGTCATTTTCTTAAGATATAAGTTGGCTATAAGGCAGTCAACCCCAAAAAAGTAGAGTCATTTTTGGATGTCTTTTGTTTCTATACTATCATTAGATTAAATCACAAGGCTAATTAGCAAACATGATAAATATTGTCTGGTTGTATATTTCGATGGCCTGTGCGTAATCTCGGGAAACCACTTAAAAGTCTTTAAATCTACAATGGAGCCATAAAACGGGATTAAGCCAAAGACAAGGCTAATTTGTAAACATGATACTGCTTTGTCTATGACATCTTACCTGCACTTGTCTATGGTTGTTGTCTACGGGCCGGTGCCCGGAGAGTATAGCAATTGTTTGGCGGGTGTTGCGACACCGTTACGGATTTCACAATGAGGTGACACCCGAGCGAGCCACGTACAGAAAAGGAGACTTAGAACCTACAAGCATGGATACTATACTTCTAGAACGTATGGAGTGATTCAATAAAAACTTTTACAAAGATTCCGATAAATTTTTAACTTAATATAGGTTTCGATATAAGTTCTCTAAATTTTCTCATATATTACTTTCTGTCAAATTCTCAATTAAAAAATTAAATCATGGATCGCCTCTGCATTAGTCATGTAGGGTTTCGGAGTTCTTTTGACAGGATTTTATTGTTTACTTTTGTTCTTAATGAGTTTATTTTAAAAATCAACTAATTTAATTTAGGCAAAATAATACTCTACATGGGTAACATATTTGGCAAAAATTATTATAACAAAAAAGATACTACCAATAAATTTAAATCATAATCATATCAAAGGATATTAAATGCGTAAAGCGTGCAATGACTTACTATCAATGACATTTACTTTCGAAATATTAGAAATAAGAAAACAATGAAAATGAATAAACTTGCTTAATTGCTCATATCTATTAAATTTCTATCTTTTGTAAAAATATTCTAAAAGGATGTAGTCGTTAAGGAAATACAGCATATTATTAAGGATCAAAATACAACGGGCTAGTGACTAAGTTAATAATAGCGGCAGATGATATGACGAAGCAATTTTCGGGGTAGTCCACCCTTAACTAATGTAATGCATACCAAATTTAGGTACTTGGACTTCGGCCAAAAGAGTCCTAATTTCATACAATAACTAAGTTGCTACAGTTGATTCCTTCTGAATAACAAATACGTGATTTCAGTATATATTACATGATGGTTTTTCCAGCGAAAAATTGGTATTTTTTTTTTGTTACAAATCATATTTTTGTTATAATTATTATAGTTATAATTCATTACACCTCGCAGTGAAAATAATTATTTGCTTCTAAGGACGATATTCCAACTGCTTTCAGAACCTAGAAAGCAAGTTATTTCAGAATAACAACGTTTCGATTGATATAATAATAATAATAAAACATTTATTCAGATGGTTTTTTTTGGCCGGGCCTATATAACAGGGCCGAATCCCAATAAATTGTAAAAAATAACAGAATTTTAAAATTCGAAGCTATATCGAATTTCGAAATTGGAATTGCGTAAGTATCATAGTGTGTACACAGAGTAGTTTGGTTCAGAGGAGCGAGTAACCCATTTAATAGTTCATTATCACTATAATGACGGAACTCGCACACTGCACAATTTACGCCGACATTATAATACGTTTGCTCTTTTAAACTATTTGATTAGATATTTAAGTCATTTCAATTGTTATCATGCGCGTTCTCACAAATCGCCGAAAAAAGTAAGAGGTACCGTTTTTAAAGCCTGCTCGTAAATTGAAATAAGCTGTTTGGACAATACAAGAAAAACATAACAATAATTAAAATCATAATAGTCCTCCTCATTAACTTGTTAGCATCCCACAAACTATCTCGTTAGTTCAACCAATTTAAAACCAAATAAGAGTCCTTTAAAAATGACAAACCGTTAATAATCACAGTGATGTAATTTTAAGCTCTATTTTTAGGTTTAAATTACCAAGATTACACTTAATCCCCGTTTGGGTACGCCCTCCGTCGGGTACGTCCTTGTTTGGGTACGAGGAGCACGTGCGTGCCTGCACCTGCCAGCAGCCGCGTCATTGTCTTGTTATCGTAAGTAAATGTTACGGATAGGTAAAGAAATACCGAAAAAATACATTTGCATATCGTTTTTGACGGATGTATCATGCTTTTCCAAAAAATCAAGCTTTTATCATCTTTTTATACCAAAGCGTGCAAGGTGACGGTTCTTTTGATATCGAAAAAAGCAATGCTGTTAATCTTATATCTAATGAATAATATAACAAAAAATGATGCTTTGTCAGTTGAAAACATTGTTAGCATCATGTGTAAGAGTCTTTTACGGTGGCCACTTTGTAAATAACGTTTCAAATTTTTTTTCTTTTGGATTTTATCAACATAAAAATGAACATCTCCTTAGCATTAGTGCTCTACGTCAAAATATAATATATACATTTTTATTGTAAAATATATTCTGGAAAAACATAGGATCTTTTTAGGTCTTTTGAGGTGCGGGCAAAAGCTGGTTTAAAAAATTAAATGTCTCTGCAGGATATCATAATGCGGAAACAGCATGCTTTCGTGAACACGATTCCACACTGATTGGAATGTAATGTTAAAATAATAGGTGTGCGTTTATAACTGGGGAGACCGGGGATATGAATACCGCGTGTTTGGTGCTGGACAATGCCGCGGAAGCCCGTCCGCCGGATATGACCACAACTATATGGAATTTCAATTTCGAACATTTTATATTTTAACCAGTGGTTTTCAGTTTTTATTTCTTATTTATACAGCCTTAGCATGCTGAGAAGAGTAGGTAATAATAAAATGATTTAAATTATAGTAATATAACAATATAATTAGTAGTAAGTTGCAACTGTTAAGAAATATAATAAAAACTCTTTAGGTAAATGGTGGGAAAAATATCTTCGTATGTTCGTATACAAAAAAATACAAATACGGGACAATGAGATTCCCACAATATAGAATGCATTTGCGTCTTCTTTAATATGAGCGCTTAATTGCAACCGATTTTCGGTAGATATATTTTTAAAATTACTATTTAAAATCCATATAATAAAAACGAATGTTATATCCCATAGTTTTAAATTAAGCTAAGGATCCAAAAGTAATGTAAAATTGTTATTTTTATCTTTTTAATCCATAATAATATCAATCTTGCATATTATATAATCTGAATGTGTGTGTGCTACAATAAGAAAAATCTAACAAGAAAACAAAAAAGTGTTACGGAGCATTTAAGTATTTAAAAAAATCTTTCACCATTCTAGAATCCTTTTTGAGGCAGTACAAATAACAGGACGTCCAAAAAGGGATTCCTTTCCCACGTTATACAATATAGCATAATTTACCTAAATACGTGATTAAACACTACCTCGACAGATCACGTCTAGCTGGGCAATATTGTTTATGGCACAATACAAAAACGAAAAAAGAACGCCAAAGTTGGTAGAAATCGAAATTCTCACGTTTCCCAATTGGTAAATAGTTGTCTACATCCGAATGTATTGTTCTATTTTACGTTGTGAGTGTAAACAATACATGAATGAGTCAATGAAATAGAAAAAATGTTATTTTTCGTAGAGCGGACTCGTTATGAATGAAATGAATGACGAGTCTCGTCACGTACCGCGTACGACCGGTTCGGTTTATTCAATTCATTGAAGCGTTGCTGATAACATAGTGTAGTTAACCGCCAGAGACAATCTTATTCTTCAAAGTCCAAGCACGTTCTAGTTCTAAAAAGTTCAGTGTATAAAATTACCCATACTCTAAGTGATCCCTAATCCGTCCCGTCCCGTATAAAATAATACAAAATACACTTCAGAAACGTAAGTAATATTATTTGCGTCTAATCTTTATGTCATTACAATTTTTTTTACAGTAGATAACATTTCAAAATTTTCATTAGGTAACAATTTTTAGTACAATTTTTCAAATACTTACTAAGCTTAAAACTAAAAACAAAACAGAAACTTTCCTCTATGATTAAACTACTCTATGGTACCGGTTAGTCAGGTGCATTACGGACACAGGTACTTGGTACAATCGTCGATCGACGTCACTTGTGTCCGGCACGGAATTGCCCGGTCCAACCGCGGCCTTCCGGCCACACGGCAACAATATCCGTTAAAGGTTCTCAGTATCTTTTTTATTCTACGCCAAGGACAATGGCAGGGGTTTTAAATTTGTCATTCGTGACCGCTCCTATATTAATAAAGTTTCTGCCAGAATTTTTATAATGTTTTCGATAGGAAATAACTGATAAGTTGGAAGTAAGTAACACTTACATAAGTGTAATTAGACGAAAATTAGTGAATGTGTATGTTTGCTAGTTTGTTGTTAAGCGACTAGACCCGTAACGGTGCTTCTTAACTTTGCAATGGTTTGAAAATTCGTAGCCTCTTTGCGCGTAAAATATAAAAAAGATAATATATTCTATATTCAAAAACCTCTTCAAGAGAAAAAATTGATTATTGAAATACTTGATAAATACCAATAAATACTACATTTTGTCTAAAATTTTGTATTTAAAGCTCATTATTTCTGCGCAAGTCGCATACATAAAAATAAGTGATGGCGAATCTTAAAAGAATGTTAAAGTCTAAATTTCCTAACGAAGATATGAGCGATTTTCTAAATGAATCGCAGTTTCTTACAGAATCGCCTAAAAAGATGCAAACAAAAAGACGAAAGTCTGAATCAGTTGAAGCTGATTTTAAAATAGCTCCAATAATACCTAAGAAGGATAAAACGCCTGGAAACGACGAAGTGTGGAGTGAAATCAGACAGAAACTAATTAATGTTTTGGCTGCACAATTACAAACTAGGTATGGTGTTTCTGTTTTCCTTCTACAGACACGTAAAGCAAGTGTGAATTTGGATGTTTGTCCGTCAAAAAATTTGGTATTTCTAGATACAAAACGCGATTGTCAATAAATTTGTGTTATGTTGGCACTTTGTTAATGACAATCGCGTTTTGTATAGAAATATAAAATTTTTGACAGAGGGTTAATGTTCGCTACAGCCAATATTGGGCGAACACATAATTATTATGAATTAAATGTTTTAGTTCTGGCTTTTATTTCAGGAAGCAAATTAAAAATAATCTTCACAAGGGCTTCACTGATGTGCTAAATCAGATGGAGGCAGACTACAACGCCTTGAAAGAGAATGAACAAAAGTTGGAGCATCTCACCAGCTCATTTCTAAAGTGCATGCAGCAGGCTACTGCAGCTCACAAGCAGAAAATCAAATCATTCCAAGATATTTATTCGACGTTTGAAAAAGAGTCAGTATTTTTTCAAAATTTAATAAGACGATCATTTTGATTAAAGTAAAAAACTTCTAAGTAGAAACAGTTCATTTTTCATTTAAACAATTTACTTTTATGCTTAATTTTTATCTTTTTCTTAATGTATACCTATTTTCCGTTATAATAAAAGAAATATCAATATTAATATTAGAAAGATACGCTTTGCCTATTTATTTAAATTGAGTATTTATTTAGTCTAACTTTTAAATACTATTTGTCACTTTCAGATGCGAGAGAGCAGAAACAACACACAAGAAAGAAATAAATAAATACGCTGAGGATTTAGAAGAAGACATGAATAAATTGAAAGACAAATTGATTTCGGAACACAAACGAAATAGCTGGGAGGCGCTTCGTAGATCTTTCTTTCAAGCAATGCAAAATGATTTTTAAATGCTTACTTTTGTAACTTAATTTCCTGTTCTTAAATAAAAAGCTATAATTTATAAGTTTTCTGTTTTATTCTAATTAAATTCGATAGTTTTTTTTCAAGTGTAGAGTATCTTTCAAGAAGACAACTACGTTATTTGGTCCGATATTAACAATATATTGTTTTAAATAAATTATAGATTATGATATGAAAAAGGCAATGTCCAAATTTCGATTTCCATTCTGATCGAATAAGGGCGCTGTACGAACTCTTTGTTTCCGAAGTAAGGCCAAGGCGACTGTATCACTTAATTTGTAACACAGTGGAATGACCTTGAGCACAAGTATTATGATGCACTACATAATTTTTTACTAAATTCATCCTAAAAAGAGAAGGAGATTAAAGTCGAAATATTCGTTGTTTGTCTTCAATCTTTTTGCTTGAACTAGAAATATTAAACTTATTTCTTTTACTTAACTATGAGCCTGATTATTGAATTATTCCCATTTGAATGATAGATACCTTTAAAATATATTATTTTTTATAACTTAATACAAAGTTTTTATTTCTCTTGAATCTAATGTACGATGTAGGTTAGTCGTGTCTTAACTATCACACTACAAAGTGGTGGATCCCTAAAATAAGTTTAAGTACGCCGGGCACGCGTGTCTGTCGGTTTGTTTCTTTGTCCCTGAGGATATCCGCTGATACTGACTCATATTAATATCACTGAACATTCCCACCGAATGGGTTTAATGTAGAAGTACAGTATATCACAGCTAAAGCAAGTTATTTTAGAGCTTATAATAGCTTTAAAACTAAGACAAAATGTCTTTAATAGTAATGGATGTACTCTTAAAACGTAGCAATATATTATGTAAATCTATTTATCATTTATTATTTGAAGCAGCTCCTAAAAAAAGCTGTAAAAATTTTAACTCAACTAGCTTTATATTTCACAGATTTTTTAACAGCCGCTTCAACTTTCATCCTTATTTTATTTATTATTTACTAGTTGGTGCCCGCAAAGTCGTTGCGCAAAAATTTTAAGTATATCACGCGGGAACCGTACATTTCCCCGGAATAAAAAGTATCCTCTATGTTGCCCAGACCTAATAGCTATTAAACAAAATAGATTTTTTCAAATCCGTCCAGGAGTTCCTGAGATTCGTTTAAACAAACACACAAACAGGCAACTTTTTTGTCGATATGTATTCTATTACTGTTCCTTTGCACCCCCACATTGATTTTTTGTAAAAATATTAAATGTACAGACACTCCAATTTGACTGTTTTATTATATGTATAGAAGAAGATATACTTGATTTTATGTTCAGTATACTGAATACATAGGTATCATGGGGGAAATTGAAAGAGAGCTAGTTGACGGACCCACGTCATTTAGTCGGAATGTGTCATTTCATGTCGGCTGGGTTTGACATAACGCGACTTATTTACTTAGATACGCAATCTGGCTCTGTTTCAGCTTCCCTGATTGTAAAACGTAAAATCGGAATTTGCCCAGACAAGCCATGGATATTTTTAGGTTTAACCCATAAATAAACGCGAAACCTTACAATACCCAAATCCGGAACTTAATTATAATTAAAAATTAAATGGCAAACTGTGAACACTTAGTTATAAATAGTGTCTCAACTCTCAGTCAACACAAGTGTCCGGTAAGTGAAGGTCTTATGGAAATATGCCGGAGTAATACGTGTGCTGGGTTATCCACTAAACGTTCAAAAACCGATTATTATTATCAATTGACTTTTTGTCAATTGATAATAATAATCAATAATGTATAACGTTCCTTTAGAATTTCAGAACGAAATCAACAACTTTATAAACTAGACGCACAACGGAAAATGATATTTTATGAATGTTCTGTCCATATTCCCCTATCCATCCTTCCATAATTACTTACTAATACTATCAACTTGAAAACGTTCTGTCTGTCTGTTTGTTACCTCTTTACGTCTAAACCGCCGAAACAATTTTACTGAAATTTGAGTCCCGGGGAAGGACATCTAGGATACTTTTTATTCAGGAAAAGGAGATGAAATTTTTAAACGTTTTTAAAATATGTAAATATAAGTTTTTTTTTATCAAGATTTCTTAGCAACTTAGTTCGATTATATTATCTTTTTCGATTTTACCAAAGGTTTCTTAGCATAAGTCCTCTTCTTTACGGACAATTTCTAAAGCCAATTGATTGTTGATACTTACCTGAAACAAAAATAAAAGAGTTAGTAGGTCACATTCTTAATTTGTGCTTTATCTGTTTATAGATGTTTTGTCACGAAGGAAAGATAGTATTATATGTGTGATTGATTGTACTGTTGATTCATGGTGGAAATTCATGTTCATACCTAAGGAAACACACTTTTCTTGCACTTTTCCCACTATATTTTCTCAGATTTTTTCGACAAAGTCATCTAATGATGATGACTTTGACTTTGAAACCGCTCGTGTATTTATTATAAATTTGTAGAATCTCAGAAAATATAGTGGAAAATGAGCAAGAAAAGTGGGTTTCATTAAGTATGAAGATAATGATGATGATGTAATAAACGGTTGCATTAATTTAGTGTAAAAACCGTTCAGAGTTTAATTGTGTAATAATAGTATTATGTTTCCTATGTACAAATTTCTGAAAAAAGTGATTTAAATATTCTGATGATAATGATGATTTAAATATACTCCATACAAAAGTTGTACAAAGATTGCTGCATTACTTCTAGCAGCAGATATTGTGTTATAGGCTAACTGGTTAAGCCAATGTTGATGTTACTTTGATTAATTTATAGCCAAACTAAGTGAGAATGTACACCTCCAATTCAAGAACAATTAAGCTTGACCTAAAATGGAACGTTCAATAGTGAAGCTAATAAAGTTTTGACTGTGTAAACAATAGAACAACGCTCTACATACACGTCTCGAAGGTAAATATTGCAATGTTTTTGTTTTCTCTTAAATTGTTTATATTTATTTTTGCTTTTAGGAATATTACGATAGTTTAGTCATTAATCATCACATTAATCGCATTCAAGAAATTTTATGAATAATAAAAGCTGTAACGGATAAAAAAAAAACTCAATAAAAATTACATATTTGGGACACTGATACGAAAGACAAATTACTTTTGCACGAATGCCTCTTATACTTTATTTAAGGCTGTCTTTTGTTGCTAGGTCAAAGAAACAAACTGTATGCATTCAATTTTTGTAGAGTTTCTTAGCAAAACACGTATTGTATTCTACAATTCTTAGGTCTGCCTGTCAATTTGTCCTTCCTTATACGTTTCTATAATCATCTTACTATTGGAAGCCTTAATTGATTTTCAGGAAAAAAGAAAGTGATTCTTATTTTCTCTTTTTTCACGACAAGAGTCAAAACTATTTAGCTGAAATAGTTTTAACCTCCGAACTGCTAATACAGATTCCAGTAATCCCACAACGTGGGAAGGGAAAGAGTTTGTTGAAG
>JAOTAV010073321.1:0-13251 GCA_026546445.1 Cyclargus thomasi | reverse complement strand
AATGAAGATTGTGTACGGAAATAGGCTGATGCCTCACCGAATTCTGAAACAGGCACTATTAAAGAATACATTTTATTAAATAATTTTTAGGTTCTTTTTTATTATTTTTGTTTTTTTCCTTTGGAAGTCGGTTTTAATTTTTTGTTATTTAGGTATCATCATTTAAGTATGTAGAAAGAAAGCTGCAGTGACCGTGCGATAGGTCATTTTTAACCGACTTCTAAAAACGAGGAGGTTATACGGCTGTGGATTTTTTGTGTATGTTCAACCATAGCTCCGCTGTTGGTGAGCCGATTTTCATATTTTTTTTAGAAAATCAGCTCACAAACGGCGGATCCAAAGATTTCAGATTAGCTCATGATTAAATGGAAATAGTATCGACTTCAAAATTATGAAGATTGTGTCCAGAAATACTTGAGGTTTAGCCAAATTCTTAAAAACCCCCTCTTTATGAACGAATATTATTTCATACTTTCCAATATATAGAAGTTTATTTTTATCATTTTCCGTTCGACTCGACTATCTATCGACTTCCAAGGAAAAATCCTTGGAAGTCGGTTTTTCATTTTTTGTTATTTAGCCACAACACGTCAATAGCTTGTTCTGCCATTTTTTCAAGCCTGGCCCCATAACGACATCAGGCACCGTCATATAGACGTCAATGAGACAGATAAATTAATCAGATACATATATGAGCTAGCCGAGTTTGTTATCTACGCACGTCCGCATTAAGTTTCCAGCGGTGTTCTCATTATCCCGACAGATGTAATTATGGCTTTGACGTTGATAGCGTCTTTTGGATGCCACTTAAATGGCGTCAGTTGGGGAACGTGATCATTTAGGTAACGTTTGTTAATTCAATCAAGTAATATTAAGTGTGATTAGATTTAATTATAATCAACTTGCAAGCTGAAAGCATCGTCAATATGTCGACTATATAGTTTTAATGTAATGTTGTGATGACTACTGGACTGAAAGTCATTGATTGCACTGGAATTCTAATTTTTACTAGGGTAGAAATCAGTTTGACCTTTGTTAATCGATTTTGCTGGCCCTGATACTAGTATCTTTATAAAACTTTATAAGCTGCCTTCATTTGTTTTTGCTAGTAAAAATATGTGAAGGCAGTTTATAAAGTTTTAGAGTCAGCGCCCAGGTATCTAAGGCATTTGATATTTTGGAAAAGCCACTTATTATTTAAAATGTATTTGATATTTTTAAAGCGTGTTTAAACAATTTGTGTAATCTTCATACTATGAACTTAGTATTAGCAAATTAGTATCATTCAAAGGTGAGGTCTAACGAAATTAATTTGACGATACCTATTTTAGATAAGGCGGACGATCCACCGACGATAAGAATAATAGCGTGCTAATGTCCTCCGAGCCTCTCCTAATGAGACCCTAAATAACTGGGAAAATTAGACCGGCGTAATACGAGATAAGCTCAGCTTCCGATTTACTCGCTGAGTGGACCAGCGGCTTTCATTAGTTCTGTTTACTTGTAAGTTAGGCGACGACGTGACTCATAAACTACTATAGTCCGATCAAAATAACTTGGCACAAAACTTTATATCATTTTTGACTTTGCATAATTATGATGTTTTGAGCCAACTTTTTACGATTCAACCACATCTGACCCGACGTGATATCATGAATGTGATCGAAATCATAACTTAATTTGTAACTGCAGCAATGGATTTTAAAGCCCTACGCTTACGAAAATGTCGACTATAGTTGCCAACATCTCGTGGATTTTCCATTGTAGCAGTAGCCGCTATTGTTAACTTTCAAGGAGGTTTGTTTCTGAGAAGGATTTCGAAGCCTTACCCCAGAAACGGAAAACGGACATTTTATATAGCAAGCTTGAATAATTTTCTTTCAATCATCTAATTCTAAGAAGTAGTTTATTTTGGAAACGATAATGTTTTTTAATACACTATAATTTTTCATTTGGCGAATCTGGTTGAATACGCCATATTATATTGTATCAGCAGAACAATGTTTTAGCGGTCATTATACTCATAGTACGTAATTTGTTGTTACTCCTTTTCAAAGTAATTTAACTGGCCACAAAGACTTTTTAAAATATAAAATAAAAGGCTAAACCAGCAAACAAATTACCTGATGGTAAGCAACTACAAGCCACAGACACTCGCAAAATTAAAAGAGTTGCAGGTGCGTTGCCGACCTATTAAGAGGGAATTCGGGAATTTATGAAGATCTACCTTTCACAAGCCAATTGCTATGTAAGGGGTATCGTAATAGTATTTAACTAATCAAGATTCGCAGTCCTTTTCTAAAATCTTGAAAACGTCACCACACGATTGAAATAATAATTATTATAATATCTATAGACGCTTCACACCACGTCAGTCTGGTCCCTTTTTTAGTAAGTAAGTTTTTTTTTATAAAAAAAAGGGGGCAAACGAGCAATCCGGTTACCTGATAGAAAGCAACTACCGCTGCCCAAAGACACTCGCATAATCAGGGTTGCATGTGCGTTGCCGGCCTTTTAAGAGGAAATACGCTATCTTCTTGAAGGTTTGCAGGTGGTAGCGGTCTGGAAATACTGCTAGTAATAGTTCATTCCAGAGCTTTACGTTGTTTTCCAGAACTTTACAAGTTACGTAAAAATCGTATTGTGGAAGACTGCCATTCATCAAGACAATATGGGTGGTAAACCTTCCGCGTAGGTCGATGGCGAAAAGACTATAAACGATGCAGAGCGAAGCTACATCCTGGCGCAACTCCAGGGGGTCTAGTTTGTTTGAAACACTATGGCAATCAACAATCCGAGCGGCCCTTCGCTGGATACGATCTAGAGGGAGCAATTGGTATTTAGGTAACCCTGCCCAGAGATGAGAACAGTATTCCATATGGGATCGAACCTGTGCCTTGTAAAGCTGTAGGCGTTGGATCGGACTAAAATATTGTCCCGCTCTGTTTAAAATACCAAGCTTCTTGGAGGCTAACTTGGCCTTACCCTCCAGATTACAACGGAACTGGACTTCACTCGAAATGTTAACGCCAAATATTTCAATGCTGGGGGAGATTGTTAGAGGAGTGCTTTTAAAAACAGGATTCGAACAACACATTCAAAACCCAGGAACTTTGAAAAAATTTTGTTTGTGTAAGTTTTTGGGAATCGAACCCGCGATCCCCGGTTTACGCTACCAACGCTCTTACCAACTGAGTGAATCTTGATTAATTAAACACTGTTTAAATTTTTTTATGAATGGCTTTAGTTTTGTATATTTTAAAACGCCTAAGACTAAGCCTACCACCGGTCCAGTTAGCCTAATGAAGAATCGATCTACGACACTCCGATGAATTTTCACGTCAAATAGTTATTTTCACGCCGAGTGTGTCGGAAGCGACGGCGTATGACCTCGCCAAGGCCGGCCAATTATTCGGCGTACGGAGGTTGTTGTCCTGCGAAAATAATGGGAAATGTGCTTACTATGGGGCGATTGAACCAACACAGGCTGTTGAACCAAGTGACGTCAGGTATAACAAGTGTTAACGTCAAATGTACAAAAAACAAAGTCTGAAAATGTAACTCATGATTTTGTGAGTTATAAATGGCAACATGTTTTCCGTGGAAAATTGGAGTTATTTTGTGGAATAGCTCCTTTTTTTCTTAATGTAGGTAAAGGTTTTTTCTATGTACCTATAGATCGATCTCAAAATTGACACTACAATTTGTGTTTGTATTAAACTTACATACACGTTACAACGTACAATATTATGACCAATTTCTAACGTTACTCTACGCTACTTTTTATTATAAATTTGGTGGAAAGACAAGTAACCTGATGGTAAGCATTTGCTGTCGCCCATGGCCACTGGTGCCACATGGTACATTCATTGTATCGAAGAATATTACGTGGGATAGCGATTACTTTTCCATCATGTTCAAGTATTGTTTGTTTCTTATAAATGTGTATTTTGTTTCTGTATCTAGTTTTCTTTTAATGTGAAACATGTGTACTATTTCTGTTGTACAATATTTCCCTAAATAATGTCCTTGTAGTATTTTGTTGCAATATTTTGTTGCTTGTCGCAGGATGCTCTCGGTGTGTTTTGCGATCTCTCTAAAGCCTTCGACTGTGTTGAGCATGCTACATTGATCAGGACGTTGCGCCACTATGGCATAAGGGACTCAGCTTTGCATAATGTACTATACGTTAAAAAGAATTTAAGTAAATTTAAATATAAAAATGATATTCACAAGTTAGATTTACCGGTTATCAGGCTTAGTAAAGTCAGTTAATCTTTTAAGGGTCAATGTATACGCCTTTACAATAAAATCCCTGAGAACGTTCAAAATCTTTCTACAAATAAGTTTTAAAAAGTCGTAAAAGAACGTTTGTATGCTAAAGCTTACTATAAAGTTAATAATTTTTTTAACGACAGCACATCCTGGGAGTAGAACTCCTGGGAAGAAGAAAACCTGGAAGTATTCTGCTTCTGTATAATATTTAAAACTTTGACTTACAATAGTTATGTAACTTTGTTTTTATTTATTTTTTATAATTATTTTACAAATAAGTTACATTAGGTTGTAATTATAAATGACTTACAATTACTTATGTATTTAAAACAATTACTGTTTATTCAATTACTTTTAGGACATAATATTGTTATTTTCCATCTTTTTGACATAGTTCAGGTGGACCCGTGCGAGTTTCTTACGCTGGTTCTTCTCGCCGGGTTAGTTCCCGGACCGGTGGTAGGCACCGTGCAGGTCTCGACGTTCAGAAAGTGTACTTTAAGTACTGATTTTGAATAAAAAAGATTTTGATTTTGATTAGTAAAGAAATTATGTTAGTGAGTGAGTATACACTACGCGACCTAAATCGGCGGATTTTGACTTCGAAATCAGCCATTTTGATTTTTTATTTTTTAATATACAAAGTGTCACTTGCGCTATCAAGACGAATCTAAGGATACCTTATACGTTAAAATCCAGCAAACCGTATAGGCTGCCGAGCGTGCCAAAAAATTATACATATATACGAGTACATACATACTGTCGAAAAACATAACCACTCTCCGGTAAAAACTATCATTTCTAAACAAACCACGAGTGACAATAACTTGAGGATTAATGACCACTCTCGTCTACATTGACCGAAAGCACTGTAGGTAAAGTACTAATAGATCCATTACCGTAAGCGACCTGCAGTAATATAAACCTCAACATATAAATTACGATTGAGGTGCAATTGTAAAATGTCTCAAAAGATAGATAAAAGATGGACTGCACAAACATTATTGCTCAGGTTAGTGGCTGGAGCGGTACTCAGACACACTTAGCCAGAGAGCACTCTGCACTTTACCGGTTAAAATCTACTTAGCACGCGACGACTATTTAGACCAAGTCAACTAACTACCTAATAAACTCCCCAACTATAAATGTCATCATTAATGGCCTTAAATATATTTATACGATTGTGACAAAAGTAAGTGGGAATATCGAAGGGCTTGTATGAGTTCCCTATAAAGTTATCACGGTAAAAGTACCAGCGATGAAAGCAAACATTTTTTGGCTGATTTTGCTCTTGTCACTAAGTCAGGACATTGCCTTTAAGAAATTATAGTTACTAGAGGTCGCCCTGTGTTGGAAATTCGACCATTAAATATTTGAAATATTAAATTTTAGTGAAGAGCTATACGAGTATAAAACTATAATCTATTCTCATTTCAATCACAGACTTTAATTCGACGACCCCTGTGGCTCAGCTGGTAAGCACGTTGGTAGCTAAGCCGGGGGTCGCGGGTTCGAATCCCGCCTACGGAGCAACTTTTTCAATGTTCCTGAGTTTTGGATGTGTATCATATAATAAAAATCTTAAATATGTGTATAGTATAAAAGCATTAAATATATTTCCGTTGTCTGGTACCTGTAACACAAGTCGGGTACTTATCACGGGGCCAGACTGACGTGGTTTGAAGCGTCCATAGATATTATTGTTATTACTTTAATTTGGCATAAAGCTCGTTACCAGGCCATTAAATTTTATTAAAAAACACACACGTACATAAACAGTAGAATATTTTGTGTATGATTATCGTGTCATGTCAAAATATTATAGTGTGCGTGTTGTGGTGGGCTTAGCGTTTTATTTATTAAAAACATGTAAGATAAAACACATTTTAAAATAATATTGGTATTCTACGCTCCTCTACATCAACTATAACTAGGAGAAATTTCATGCTTTTACATTTACGCGTCTTTCGTCAAAAAGGGTACAGTTTTCCGCTCGCGTATTAATGGAATAGATTGACTTGTATTATCGTAACCAAACAATTTAAAACAACTCGGCAGACATTGCCGGGCTGATTTGTGAAAAACAATACCCCCCTGGAACATCGGTCCAGTCGCTTAGGAGGAGTTCAGTTCTTTACACACGAGAAATATTTATTACGATATTATCTTATCAGGAAATAAACGTTCGATACACTGATGTTTTAAATCATCTAGCGTTGTTCTCAAGCCCTGTCTTATGAGTATCCGATCACAGTGATAATCGTAGTGAAGTATTTCTCACGCTGTCTTACGTAACGTGAGCTGAACCATATGGTGCACCATTCGATACGGTTACGATTTTGTGCGTAATACAGCTATAGATAAAACCAGTAAGCCGACCTATGAGAAAATAGGTTCGACGTAGATACGTCATATATGGCGGCTATGTGACTCTGCGTTGCTCCGAAGTTCAAGGATACTTACAGGCTATTACAGTTCCTGCGCCGATTTGCAGACATGAGTGGAAGAAGCAGATATGTCAAATTTAAAACGCTGAGCAAACATTTTTTCGATTAGAATTTTTACACATCTTATTACTTTCTAATTTATTATCTAGCTAATGTATCTTGTCACACAAAGTGTATACTATTTCAAGTCGTTTTTCTGGGTCAAACATCTCTATTTATGCAGAAAAACCATAATTTTCAGATTGTTACTATATGATTATTCCATTCATGTTTTTATTTGATAATTTGTTTGAAGTCGGTCTATTGGTGCATTATGTCTATTGTGGTGATACATTGGTTTCCCGCTTGCTTCTAGAAAAATTAAGGAAATGTTACGTTTTACCCCCCCCCCGCTACTTTTTATATTTGGCCCGGTACCCTTGTGGGAAGAGAGGGTTGAAATACATTCGTCTCCGTCAAGAAGGCCTGTCAAAAAGGCGATTTAACCCATATCTTGTCACGTGGGGTTCATTGTATACCAACCTTCGTAGGGTAGTCTTAACGTACTCGTAGTACATATTATACGAGCTAGATAAGTAAAGGTTCGTTTACACTGCTAGCGTTGAATAATTTCACGCTGCTGTTTCGTTTTATTGCGTATGAACAGCACAATTATTATGCCCCATACGTCACACTTTTCTGTTCATAGCTCTATACAAAACTTTATAGTATATATATTTATTAATACGCGAGCGGAAAACTTTGTACCCCTTTTTACGAAAGAGGCGTAGATGTAAAATCATGAAATTTCTCCCAGTTGATATGGAGGATGAGCGTGATATAATTTGAAAATGTGCTTGAATTTTGCATATTTTTAATAAATAAAACGCTACAAACTCAACAATACGCACAATACAATATTTTGACATGACACGATAATTATACACTAAATACTCTTTTGTTTATGGTTGACGTCTGTGATTTTTTTTTAATAAGTTGTAATTGTCTGGTAATGAGATCTTTATGCCAAATTGAAGTCTGTGATTAAATTGAGAATAGATTTTATTTTTCTACACGAGATTTAAATATGTTTGGTCGAATTTTGACCACAAGGCAACCTCTTCTATTTAAAGATATTTTTTTTAATATTGCCACATAGTTTCGAACACAATCCAATTTAATATCACTCATTACAAGGTCCAATTTCATTACAAGCTAGACGTTTTAGATCTAGGCCTATAGTGCTAGATCGTTAACAGTATTATTCTCGATATCTTAATTTAACAAGATCTAATAAGTCCATTAGGACTTTAAGATGGGGATGTTCAAAACGATCGAAGGGACTGAGCAATTTAGACGTTTGACCGCCAAAGGGTCGGACGAACCCTTATCTGATCGAAATGTGCTTCATTACTTAATTGACTATTCTTTTTTTAATATTATCAAAACAAATGTTATTTTCATTAAAAATATATAAAAAATAATATATTATAACTAGCCGTCCCACGTGATGCTACCCGCGTAAAATGCAGCCTAAGTGTTAATCCCGAATACCAGCTGGCTCCATGGCAAATTTTATCAAAATCGGTCCAGCCGCTTAAGCTTGCAAAGGTAATAAATATACACACTCACTTCTTTCGCATTTATAATATTAAATAATAAATATAATAGTATGAAATATGACATGATATTGTAGTATTGGACAGTCGAATTGAGAAGACTCCTTCTTTTTGGAATGAATGAATGAATGAAATATTCTTTATTGCGCACACAATACAATGATACCAAAGTTATACAAAATCATTATAAAAATACATTGGTGTCACAAGGGCGGCCTTACTACTAGGTAGCAACCTCTTCCAGGCAACCACGGGCAAAGGTGAGATTATAGAACTTTTTTGGAAGTCGCTTCAAAATGATTACAAAGTGTATCAACATTTTTGTAAGCCGAAAAAATTCTGCACTCCAAATAATACAGCTCATTATACCTATTTCATAATCAGTTCTGACGGTTTTCATCACGCGAGATCGTGGGAGAAAATTAGTATAATATGGAGCGTAATGCTTCGAAATTTCTAGAACTTTTAATTGGCCAGCCTCGAGCACGAACAAACGAAAGAGTTTACGTACAGTCTTAACTTCTGCTACCTCCGGGCTGTACGAACTACACCGACCGGTGCACTCTATAGAAAATAACTTAGCATCCTCTAATTAAACAAAACAAAGGAGTATGCATATTAAGATAAAACATTACAACCGTTAAAGTTTTAGGGCCTGTTTCACCGTTCATTGATAAGTAAAGTTGTATGGAGAATCTGTCAAAAAAGTTGTGGACAGGCAATCAGAAACTTTACTAGTAAGCGGTGAACTTGGACCAACGACTTGTCAAAAATTAATTAGGGAAATCTAGATGATGCCAGCAACACATATTTGGGATGGCTCCATGGATTCTGGATCTGAATTCAGTTTATTAATTGAGAAAGACCGGTATACCGCCATAACGAAAAAGGGCGCATCTAAATTTTTTTTTTAATTAAATTCTTTGGAATCAGTAGAAAAGACGAATACACTAGTATACTTGATAATTTTTCCTTATGATGACGATAACATTCAGACCATGAATTTTTCAGATTGATTAGTAAAAATGATACTAACGAGCGTTTAGATTCCGGATCCGGAATTCAGAAAGATCATTCCCAATGTACGAGTATGTGGACAGCCTAAGTGGCTACTGATTTGTCACGTGACCACTTACCATCGAACGCTGGGAACATGTATGTGATATAATTTTGTATCATTGTGACTACTTTTCCACATATTTTCGTTCCTGAAGCCTCTTTCATTCATGCAAAAAAACGAACTTAACCCACTGCATTCACTCACGTCTTCAATTTTATCGTAGTTCTTGGTGTTAATTTGTGAACTGACATCACGGTGTTTCCCTGAAATGGATTTCGTGTTATTCCGGTTCCAGGGTCATGTATTGTGCAATAACGTTAGCTCATCTCCAGAACTAATAAAATGAAAGTCAACGCCCTGCCTACAACGATGCACCTTCGAGTCGTTTCGCACGCGAATACGAACCCTAACTCAATAACCTAAGCACTAAAATTCACGACACCATATTTAGAGCAATGTAAACAAAATTCAACCTTCTTGCAGTTTTATTAGGACTAAAGACTGAAAATGCTCAAGTCGTTTCCACAAATTTACATCTGCAGCGCTCAAACTATTCGATGTTTATTTTGAATTCTATGTTAATGGGGCAGGGTCCTTATTGAGGTCTCCAGGTTGTGTGGAGTATTCTATTTTATCTCTCGAGTGGTTTACCGGATGAGCATGTGGCGAACGTGTTAAGTAGGTTATGAAAAGTGAAAGGTTTTGTAATGAATTGGTGAACTCTATAATGTGGTTGGCTTAGACCAGTTTCTATGAATGTGTTCTGCGGTAAATAGATTCTTCCCGTATTTCCATTCCTAAGTTCCAGTTTCTAAAGTGTTCTTTCAGAACGGAATACACGAGCTGAATAAAATACCGTCGCTAATGAAAATAATTATAATGCCTTGCCTATATTAATAAAAGTATCAGCTGAGTGCATTCATTAAATCTTGAATAAATCAAACCGTTTCCTGCTATACGACCATTGAATTGAAAATATCGACTTCAACATTTTACCCTTTGTCGTTGGATGAACAGGATATTTACCTGAAAAAGAAAACAAAAAGTCATCAGAATTCATTTAAAAATGGAACAACATTTAAAGATAATGTCGCACAGAACGCTGAACACCATTTCGACGAACACTGATCAACAATATGGCGGATTAACGATAAATGGTAGAATAGTAGGGTCGTAATCAGCGAGCCATTTCTGAACGGAAATGTATTCGGCATGAAGCTCCGAGGTAAGGAGACAATGTGATAATGAATTTACTTAATGAATGTGACGAGTGTTCGAATTTTGAGCACGAAGTAAAAAATAGACAGACTTTTCGAATGTATAAGTTTTGTTTTTTGTAATGTTGGTTACAAAACCCTATAAATGCATGAACTTTGTCACTACCACTACCGGAAAATGAACACGTCTGTAGATTTTTTCTACAGACGTGTATTTTATATTCCAGTAGATTTATCCAAAAACTTTCCAGAATCACAAAAAACTCTGATTAAAAACAAGCATATTTAGAGAAAAGTAACGGTCCGACAGGAAAAACAGGGAGAAAAAGACACGGTTTAATTGATTTTGTCGTACACTTTTTATTGGTCAGATCGTGGAAACAGCGTTCCCAGCTTTGTTTTCCCAGACCAGACTATCGATTCTCGGATACGGTTTTTAAAAGGTTTAATGTTGTATCAGTCTACAATTCTAAATGGAAAAGTCTCTTCAAGACAATACTTAATTTAAATGCAACACGATTTTTCGCTACATTATTAGAAACGTAATTAAAATAATTATTCTTTTGTTAAAATTTAGGTAGCCCAGTTTATTCCAGGACACCCCAATAAATTGATATCTACATAGATTTTACAAAACGTTTGCGAAGATTTTATAAGCGCTTATGCGCAAATATATCTTTTATAAAGTGGTTCCGTGTCTGGAATTAATTTATTTTGTAATTTATATCACGTAAATGTATCGTTTTGTGGTGGACGGCCGAGATGATGGAGTACAACGCAAGACTCGGGAGCGTGCCTGGAATTGCCCGAAAGCAATTTCAAAGCAGACAACATTTCATTTTTTACTAAATCCCCAGTTACACTGAAGATAAAAGGTGTAGTATAAAACATAGTGTTCTCAATTTCTCATTGAAACGTCTGAAAAATAAACATCTTTTATGCATTAAGAATTATCATTGCATCTTGTAGTTCGCAGTATCTACAGAATCGGTTGATTCAAGTGATATGCCAGGAGTAATTTGCCCTTATGTTCGACGCGTTATACAGATTTGGAAATTAAAAATTTATGTAGTTTCAAGTGGTGTGGTTGTTTTTATTTGCAAGATTGTAATATTGTAGGAACATTATTCCTGTATTACTAACGCCAAGGCCACGGATCTCTAAAACCGTAATTTACAAATGGCGCTATCATAAATATTACATTTGGCGTAACCGGATGTAATGGAATTTTAATGCCGAAATTGATGACGAGTCAATCCGTATTTTAGGGTTTTATATAGATTATAGTGTAATTATTCCAGATTAAATATTTGTACTTTTTTTCAATCAAACAAATATGGCTACCGTTATTATGGTAAACAAATAAAGATCGCTATTCCAACATATTTTAGCCCCAAACTCAATTATACCAATTCCCATTTCAAAGGTTTAGATTTTGGTTATTCCAGGCCAGTATGTTTAAATCTGTAGTTTCGCCGTTATATTGATAAATGAAATTAAAATTTCATCGAATCGTTTTTGTTTATTTTCTCTTAATACGTTTTTGAATGAAAAACATTTTATGTTTTCAATCGGCACACTGAAAATGAAAATTGGTTTTTCATGTTTTTGGTATTAAGTGCAGTACCTTTATAAATGAATATCTGGATTTATGTGTTGTGGGCTATAAGTTCTCTTCTAGCAATTATTGGAGATATAATTTTAACAATATAGAGTAAAGAGGGAGGTAAGTAAAACGCAAAAGGAAATACCAGACATAAAACGTCGATTCAATCATTTTTGTCGAACATGACTTTCGAATAAAAGGATTTTGTATACTCCGTTAACTTATATATTTGTTAGTAGGGCGTAATCGAGGCGAACAACGAAGGACTGTGTTGTCGTAACAGCGAAAAGAAGGGATAAACCCCAGCAACCACTTCCAAACATCTGGTACAAGCAAATGCTCTATACAAGTGGAATCGATCGAAATCCAATAAAATTAAAGATTCAGTAAGCGTGCACGGAGAAGCTCACACAGCGCTTGCGGTGCAAACTACAACTACACCGCGAATTACCAGACACTTACTACGCGGACAGATAATATTGACGTGGATAACACTAACACGATACTAGGGTAGAAGTGAAATATTAAAAAATATAGATCTTAGATATTGTAGCGCGACTTGCAAATCAAATTTTTTTAAGAGTTACAAAATCACTTAGTGTCATTATATCGTAATATAAGAACTTAAATATTAATTATTGGTATAGAATGCTATTGTAACATTCCATGCACTTGATCCTCTATACTGGAGGCGGTCCATTATCATAATCTCGATCGGAACTACGATATTCACAAAAAATACCGGGCATTTCGGCCTCTTGTTCTAATTCAAACTCTTGGTCTTGGTGTTTTATATCGTATTCTTCAGAGTTCGAATTGGAAAAGTCCTCGTTATTATCATTGGCACTATTTTTATGAATTGAAGCTTGAGTTGGTACAGCTTGTCATTTGGATATGGTTTTTCTAACCATTATTGCGCTATCCATCACTTAACTCAAATATTAATAATAATAATAATAATAATAATAATGTCTATGGACGCTTCACACCACGTCAGTCTGGTCCTGTGCTAAGTACCCGAGGGACTTGTGTTACAGGTACCAGACAA
>JAOTAV010073310.1:0-13252 GCA_026546445.1 Cyclargus thomasi | reverse complement strand
ATTTTAAACATGTTGGTGACATTAGGGAACGTTAAACTTCACGTATTTAGTGTCACGTGACTGCTGACTGGCTGGAACATGGCTGGGAATAAGAGGTCATAATAACCCCCCAAGAATCCCTAGGGGCAAAACCTCTCTCCTATGCTACAATCATTATAACATAGAAGGGAGGTGGAGTGAACTAACGAACTAAAAGATCGAACTAGTTCGTTAAATATCTGCGGACTAAAAAGAGCGCTCCCGGTCGTGAACTGTAATGCGCAAGACTAATACAATGAGTATAATGCTATCGCCTATCACACTATAAGAAGAATATTGAACCTCCGACTACGAGGTCGGGAATATTGTTGACAGAAAACCTCTTTTCGAGCATAGCTCATAAGTCATAAATAGTCATAGGTTTTCTATGTTTTTTCTGCCACCAGAGGGCACTGGCTCACGAAGAAGTTTCAAAAAGTAATCATACCATCAGATACCCTTTGTAATGTCATAAACAACTTTCAGAACGTCACCAACCCAAAAACCTTGTAATTACGTGCTATCATACTAATTACCATGTAGTAAAATGGTTGTACATAATGAAATTGGAATTTTCGATCGATGTATCGGGAATAGAACAGGTGCGCATACATAATGATCGTGGAAAACGCTACATATGATAAGAAGTTAAAGTAGGTACCGCCATAAAGTACACAGGTAGACTAATGTTTAATGCAGTATTCATTTTACAAATATATAAGTAGTAAGTACAATCAGAGAAGTTGAATAGGATACAGATCGTGGATCTAAGTTGGTCGGGCTATGTCAAACTCAGCCGTCAGATCACGACTCACATGGAATTGACATATTTCGACCAAATAATGACTTAGGTCAACTGGCTCTTTTATTTCCCCCCCCATTATACACAAATAAGTTATTCGGGCAAAACTATATGTCAGACAAGATCAATGTGTTCTCGATTCTACCATAAGTGGAAATTTTAAATAGTCATCATTTTAAACAGATACAGCTCCATAAGCTTTTTGATGTACGTAACTTAGGTCCAGTCCCTTTCTAGCCAGGTATACCAGGTACCTAGCATAAAATAAATAGAAATAAAATCACTAAAGTTCTCTAAGCTTGTGTTTCGGCTGCCATTTGAAACCCAAAAAAATTAAAAGAAAATGTTTAAATTGGAAATTCAATCTATTAGCGACATCTGTCGTCATTCTACCGCAACAGTAGACGAAGCGACATCTACGTTGAATATCGTTTATACCGTTGACTGGCTTCGTTCCAAAGAGTATTTAGTAGGTAGCTATTATTATAATATTTAACCTTTACTGTAGATGTCGCTACCTACAGCATTGAATTAAGAAGCATTTTAGTAACTTTACAGAATTTTTCTTTGCGTTTTTATAAAAGTCCTCTGAAAGCTTCGACAGTAAAAAGCATTTAACGATCTGTAAATAGAGATAAAATAAAAAGCAGTTACTGACTCTACCAAGAATACGGAAGCAGGATTGTTTTGCAACCTAATTTTTTAGATGTTTATAACCGAACGTATTAACAGTGATGTTGAAAGGTGCACACAAACAAGATGTTTAGTAAAAACGACGATGGAAAAGAAATCGCAAGATAAAAACGCGTGTTATTTGCATTAGGTTTAGTTCAAGATACCTTATAGGCTACTATTTTTACTATGTTATAGGTGTCGTCTTTATCACTATTGCTTTATATTGTCACAGTAAACAGAACTTGATATACGGCCCACTTGATTACTCACGTATATTATAAAGAGTGGCGTAACTATACCGTTCGAGGCCTGTGGCAAATTCGTTTTCGTTCCTCTGTGTAAATCCAATAAAAAAACACGTCAAGCGATTATTGTAAAAAATAATCGCTTGCCACTTGTCTAGGGGGGCTTTTCGGGGGCTCCTTCCGGTTAAGGGACCCGTGGCATTTTGCAGGCTTGCCACGCTAGGTAATAATACTTTATCTTTGCTACAACTACTATATTATATACAATGCATATATATGATACTTGAATTTAATACTTATGAGTTAGGAGGTTCATTCTATATATTAATACGCGAGCGGGAAACTACGAATACCTTTGTTTACGAAAGACACGTAGATGTAAAAGAATGAAATTTCTCCCAGTTATACTTGTACGGAGGAGGAGCGTGGAATACCAATATTATTTATAATATGCTTTAATCTTGCATATTTTCAATAAATAAAACCCTACGCACACTACAATATTTAGACATGACACGATAATCATACACGAAATACTCGTTTGTTTATGGTTGAATTCTGTGTTTTTTTTTTAAATATAATTTAATAGCCTGGTTACGATACCTTTATGCCCAATTGCAGTCTGCGATTGAATTAATAATAAAATATATTTATAGCTCCACTACACGATGGACTTAAATATTTACGGTAGAATTTCAAAACCAGGACGACCGATAGTTTTAATAAAAAGGTATTTTATATTAGGATAGGAATAGAAATAAGAAAGAAAATACTCGTATATTAGGAATAAGGAACTAGCTTTTGCCCGCGACTACGTCCGCGTGAAACTTTACACATTATCCCGTTTTTACAACATTTTTTTATTAATGTTCGGCCTCTATTGGTCGTAGCGTAATGTTATATAGCCTATAGCCTTTCTAGATAAATGGATTAACTAACACAAAAATATTTTTTCGATTCCAGACAGTAGTTCCTAAGATTACCGCGTTCAAACAAACAAACCTTGCAGCTTTATATTATTAACTTAGATGATTTTGTACCTTGCTAATACATTACAAGAGCTATAAAATATAACAGGTTTTTACACCCGAGGACCCTTAAACTCACCGATGCAGCTCTAGCATAATCCGCGCTGACGTTCCTCGAGCCGTTGATGGAGCCATATCCCGTGGACGTGGGAGAGCTCAGGCTACCCCCGGGGGAGCTGAGGCGTCCGGGGGAACTCCCCCTGCCGAGGGGGGACGCTGTGCGGCCGGGGGACGTGGTGCGAGCCCCCGGAGACCCCGTCCTTCCACCCGGACTGCTCACGCGGCCGGGGTTTATGGAGTTCTGTAGATCCGCGAGGAGGGCATCTGAAAAGAGATAAATTCACTTTTTGATTTTTGGCTTAAAGTGACTACCCGACTGTCAGTTTTTTTTATAAAGGGAGAGAAAAGAAACGACCTGTATTATAAATTAATGATATCGAAAATTTTATTTTTTGATAAAGCAATTTCTTGCGGATCTGCCCGTGTGTAACAACGTCCAATAGTTTAGTTTCCCACGGCAAAAAGGGTCATATTTCCCTCTCTTGTGACTGTATGTCGGCAAAGTTGTTTCCGACAACTTCTCCGTTTCATGATTGTTGTGGGAATCATCTTATTTTCTACCTATCTAGTATCAACAAATTCTAAACAACGCCTGCTCTTGTTCTCTACATCTCAGAATACGTCTGATGTCATCATTGATATCGAGGCTTCAATTAACTTCAATGAACATAGCTCTAACAATTATAAATACAATAACTTATCCAAAGACTCAATTACTAATTAGAGACAAGTCGCTACATTCTATATATCACATAATTGAAGACATAAGTGGAAGGAGCGGATAACTAACATTTTGGAACCTTCGAGTATATTTTAATTACTTCCATAAAATTTTGACAAATCTTGCAACTTACTTATTTTATTATGTAGCTAGTGTATCTAGCTATACATCAAACCCACATTATTTTAATTTCAACTAATTTTCGGGTCCAATGCCGTCCTTAAATTAAATTTACGCATAAATCTGGGAGTTTGTGTCTTCATTTCACTTATGTCTTCAATTGCGACAACCTGACTCCTTGATAATATCTTTGTTAATAATACCATAACTATTTATTTCAGGAACTAGATGTGAAGAAAAGAGGTTCTTTCTACAGCAGAAAAGCTGGCAGATCGACAAAGGAAGTCTGCCAGTTTATGCCAAAAATGTTCGATTCTTTCGTTTTGGTCATGTTGAAGCAACCGCTGAAGCAACCGCATCGGAATTCATAGTATTTTTAGAGATTTGAAATGCTTATTTGTATCAAAATCGGCATTTCTCATTGAAACAATCATCCAACCTATTTTAATCTGGATCTAAACAATCTGGTATCCGTTTCGCTGGCCTCGGTTGTAAACTCGTTTTATTTCGGGGTTCATTGGTCCTCGATCCTCTCACCATCCTCGCTATCACCGTGTTACGGTACCTTATCGGTCACAGGCTCAATGCTTCATTGTTTCGTAGATAAACACTTGGCGTTTTATTGGTTTCGGCACGTCTTGTGCCTTCATTATGCGACAGATCACGTTAATGTAATTAGAAATATGAAGGGTCCCGATTGTTTTAAATCTATGTTCTTCCCTACTTGATCTACAATATTTCAAAAATCGAAATATAAACAGAGGAAGAAGGGGTTAACGTTCACCAATTTTTTATAGCTAAATTTTTTATATCTAAGAAAAGAGTGTTTAAAATTCAACTGCACGAAATATAAATGCTTATGCTATATTAAAATTGTAAAATAAAGCTAGTAAAACCGGTGATTTTATTCATGTCATGAATTTCAAAATTAATAAGGTATTAATTTTGACGTTGAGTTAAAAACCGGTGTAAATTATACTTGTGTTCATTAGCATAATATTATATCAGTGTCAACAAAGGTTGATGTAATCAAAATAAATATTGAAAAGTACAGCCTGTTCCAACATTGACATACATTTGGGAACGTAGCAGCTTAAATGCTAAATGTTACTTGAGTTAAATGTGAAATGGCGAGAAGACAGATTACAGGCACTAGGAAAAATAGGCAGAAATGAACAAGGATACTAGATTGACAGTTTACTGAGGCTTATCAAGGGGATAACAAATTACCTTGTTAACACATTAACTAACTCTATTCAGTATCTAACATTAGAGGGAAAAAGACTATCAAATAGTTGTCATACCAAGTCCTTCAACAGCTTCATACACGTCCGCATAATCAGGCTGGGGCTTCAAGTTTGTATGACTTTTAAGTATTTTCCCATAAACGTCATCATTCACGGAGTAATGTTCACTAGCCATTATAACCACTGCACTCAACAACTATGTCCTGTCCTGACTCACACAAAGCTAAGGATCGTTCGATGTTCGATGAAAAAAAAAAGATTCTAAATTTAAATTTTTGCCGCAGACGGATAAAAAGGCGCGAGCGGCGCTGGTATGGGCCAAAGTTATACTGATTCACCTCTAGCGCAGACCGCAAAATTGGTATAAGCATAACACATTGTTCCAAGAAATGTTCGGGATTCTACTGAGTAATCATTATTGCGATATAAGGTGTCATTACGTGGTAAACTGTGTATTTTTATACTTATTTCTACATAGAGAACTTATTTAGTGATCATCTAAGTAAATACTTACACAAAAATAGCGTGAACCAAAGTACCAAATACCAACCATTTCAACTCTAACATTCATCGCTAACAAACTATCCTTATACAATTCATATTATACTCGTATTATTATACTCGTATATTTTTTGGTTTGTAGAGTCATATTTTTAAAATATGACTAAATACTGCAATCAAGAAGGTATGTTATATGAAGTCCTGACAATATCACACGTATACTTAATGAGCATGACTACGAGCAGGCAGGTCACCCGAAGGTAAGTAACTGCCGTCGCCGATGGCCACTTGTAACATCAGAAGAGTAGCAAGTGACTTACCAGTCCATTTATGCGGGAATAGGAAATAAGGAGGACTTGGGTTGAAGTGTTATACCCACTGAACTAAAATAATAAAATATCATATTTAATCGAGGCTTTTAATTATTTAGTACTTAACCTCTAAGGTCAGAACCTTCGCGAGTATTTCGCGTCCCGCTAACGGACCTCTCTTGTACCATTGCGGTGACGCGGTGGTCGGCGTCATACGATGACGCTTACCACGTGGAATTTGTCTCAATCGCGCATTGCTAAGTTTTCTTTGTAACAAAAATCAGTATTCTTGATAGAAAACCTCAACTATTTCAGCTTGGAAATATCAACTGTTTTGGCGAGATGTCATAAAGTGAACTATAAACTTCCTTTAACACCCGCAAAATTTTTTTAGGAAGCAAATAAATAAAAAATATATATTAATAGCTTTACTTTGGCATCAAGTGAAATTTTCGATTACCCTATTTATGATGCCCCATGCAGATGTTGCAAAAGTTATATAGTTGGATTAAAAACTCCAGGATTTTAAAAAGAGCAATGACATTTTACCCGATACTGCGATAAGTTTACAGGCGTTTAAATAAAATTTTTATCTCTAAGATGCATATGTTCTGAAAATCTATTAAAATTGAATAAATTCACAAATGAATAATAAGCGTTAACGATGAAATTTAAAAGATTATACAGATTATAAAGAAGGACATAGAGCAGGGAGAAAATATGAAATTCAATGGAAAAGCAAGGCTTTTGGAAATATTTCATACCATTTTAATATCATCACGACATAATATGCCTAAAGCTATCGGTGATCACGAGTAAGACGGGGAAGAAATTTCTTATTTGTCACTAACCATTTACAAAAAACCCAAGGGGACCCCGTAGCATGTGATATCGTGATTTGTGAAATGTAAGTGATGTAACCGTTAGGTTTTTATAGAAAGTTTTTTTTTAATTAATAAGGAAAGAGATAATGAAGTCTACACAAAAAGAGTTACTGATAAGGACTGCGAATATATTACTAGCTGGCCCAGCAAACGTTGTTTTAACAAATAGCTAACTTTTACGTTGTTTTAACAACTAACTTCTGGGTTACTTAGGAGTTACGTGTATGAAAAATAGATGTTAACCGATTCATATAAACTTTTTTAAAAATCGGTAAAGCCGTTTCGGCTGTGAAATGTTACCAACATTACCATTTATACAAAAAACTAGCTGTTGCTCGTGACTCCGTCAGCGTGGTGACTTTTCTCTTGAAAATATATTTCTGTTTTTTTTTTTTGCTACGAACCTCGAAACGAAATCGCTTCGTGCGTTCTGAAGTTATAGCGTCAGGAAGGAAAACTCGGCTTATTTTTATATATTACATAATTTGTCTAAATCCTTCAGGCGAAAGTATACAAATGGAAACAGCATTAAGCGCCGAGTAACCACAAAGTCGGACAAGACTTTCTATTGTAGCTACAAGTAAACGTACTAAACAGCCAGTAAGTGCACCGTAAACAATGTTGCGTACGGTATCAAACCGCAAGGTTATCGGCTACATGACACTGCAGCAGCCCAATAAACACTAGATACGGCAACGCCAGTAGCTCAGGTTCCGTAGAGATTTATCAATCATCATTTACTCTCTATATTTAGGAAAGATATTTCTTCTGAAAAAAACAAAGAGGCTCACCCATAAAGTAATCGCAAATTATAGAAATGGAAATCAAACCACCGCATATGTAGCTTAAATCAATGTTTGTGTGAGAATTGTCATACAGTTATGCTACTTAATTAACTAGCGACATGATTTAAACAACCGAAATGAAGAAATGAAAGCATCTGTATACACACATCATTAAAGAGTTTTTTTTATGTGGTCGTATCCAATAGTACTTGACACGCGCCGTAAGGAACCCGACGGTAAATGGAACACTCAATAAAAATGTTTAACAACGATGTCTTGAGAGCGATTGCGTAAGGTTTGTTTACGGCATCACTCCCAACGCTCCACACGAACCGATATAGAACAAGGCCGTTCAATAAAAGACCATTGACTCATTCCCGATGGTACCAAATCACTCACCTAGATAGGAACTGAAATCGCTGAAGTAGTCCCTCCAGTCGGTCGAGTTGAGCTCCTTCTGCTCCTGTACGTCGTACTTGTACGTGGGGGCGGTGGGAGCCCTGTCGACGCTGTACTTCCTCTCGAGCACGGGGGAGAAGGAGACAGACTTAGGGGATGCAGAGCGCGTGCGCACGGACGCCATATCTCACCGCTAGGTATAAAAGCTTTTTGAGATATATATCCGAGGCAGTCGTGGTGCGACTGCGGCTGAGAGAAGACTGGTTATTTTGGTGTGCGAGCCAGGGTTATCTACGGCGGTCGGTTGCGGATGATAGCGCGGTCACACTGCTAGTTGGCGACGATTATTGAACTATTCCCGTCAGGTGGACGCTTCCGACACGTATATTTCATAACATCCAAAAGCTTCATTAACCTCTTTTTGATTTTTAGCGTTTGTTTTTTTTTTAATGGGAACTCCAGTCCAGGGAATGGATTCTATATTTTGTTTTGCTGGCCAATACATTTGGAACCTTCCAACCTACATTTAGGTTAAAATCTACAATTAGTTTTTAAAATTGTTCAAATTAAAAACTTGTTAAATGCCACGTCTATAATCTAGAACTGATTATAAATAATTTTAAGTTCGTATAATTCGACATCGATAAGACTAAATCCAATATTGAAGATGGTAACAACGATGCCTCGTTGTTGGAGTGTGTTCTTTAAACTTCTCGTAATGTTAAGATACTAGTATTAAAGACGTAGGACGATTTTGATGATTCTTACGTTAATAAACGTTAATCAATTCGTCCTTTGTTAGTGATCGAGTGATTCCGAATCCAATAAGGCAAGAACAAGTCGTAAAATCTTAAAGCTGTCCATTTTGCTACGTAAATTGACTTAAAGGTTACAAAATTTTAGATAATATATGCTTACGTTTACTATTCAATTGAAATTCTACTTTACCATCATATTTAGGTATAGGATAAGAGTGATTACTATAAGGCTTTATTAAAAGTTGGTGCCCGCAATTTCGTTGTGCAAAAATTTGTATATCACGCGGGAACCGTACATTTTCCTCCCGGGATAAAAAGTTCTATATGTTGCCCAAACCTAATAGCTATTAAACAAATAAAGATTTATTCAAATCCGTCCAGTAGTTCCTGAGATTGACGCGAACAAACAGGCAACTTTTTTTTTCGATATTTGTTCTATTTCTGTTCGTTAGCACCCCCACATTGATAATTTTGTAAAAATATTGAATTTACAGACACTCCAATTTTACTGTTTTATTATATGTAAATTTATATAGATTTTATTCCATAGTTATACTAGCTGTCCCGTGTTTACATAGGCGTTAATGTAAAGGTAAAACCCTTATCACCTAGGGGTATGAAAAATCGATGTCAGCCGATTCTCAGTAATACTGAATGTGCATAAAAAATTTGCTAAAAATCGGTAAAGCCGTTTCGGCTGTTAAAAGGTAACTAACATTATGACATGAGATTTAAATATATACGTTTTTAATTGTATTAATCCAATGCAATTTCTATGCGACATATAAAGATACTTGCTATACTTCAGCTTTCACGTCTGGATTCCGGATTCGCTTTCTTTTCACACATGAATTTCCAGTCGTATTTTTATCATTTTCATTATTTATTCTACGTGATATTACTACTTGATGATTAGAGGCATTTGGCGAAACCGTTCGATTAAAAATTGAAAACTCGTACTACACGTTTCCCATTTTAGGTAAAGAAAGCTTCCAGGGAAAGAATTTCCAACTTTCACATGGATTTTTTAGGTTTACGCATTCAAACATCAGAGTGCGGGTTAAAGCTAGTTATGAATAGTTTAATTGTAATATTTTGTTTTTAATTTACCTGTGCGGTGTGTCGTGACTTCTAATGTGTTTGAGGTTTTGGCAGCTCTTCAAATTTTACGAGGGATCACTGAATGACAAGAGATAAATTTAGACCATTCGTGATAAAATTAAGTTTTCTGACGATGACAAGAATAGCACGATGATGGTTACATTTCTCTAATAACGTGCTAGGTGCATAAAGTTCTTAAGTATATGAGTAATTTAAATTTGTGTCTTCCTTAATCCTAAGGAGAGAACCTTGGTATATGTGTGTACTTTTGTATATAATTTTATGTATATATTTATTTAAATTTTGTATATATTTATGAATAGTGACAAAAATAATAAAAATCGAATAAAGATTAGTGTAGACTGTTAGAGTCTTGAAACGGCACTATTTCTCGCGTGAGTTCAGCTATTCCCTAACATGTTGTAATACTTTTTATTATAATATTATATGATCTAAGATGCCAGAAGACTCATTTCAATAGGAAATATCTGATTCAATAGAATTGTTAAGTATACGTCTAACGACAAAAAGTGGTAATTTACGATTACCGTTTGCAATTACTATAACGACACCGTTTGCAAGTTTCCCGAAAAAATGTGAAAACAGCCATTGTTTTACCATAACGATAATGACATGGTACGGTCTAGTCAAGGCTGACCAGTACAAAACGGTAACAACCAAGCTGGAGGATTTTTTATTATGTTCTGAATACACGTCAATAAGTAGGAGGCGGAACCGCGTCGTTTGCGACAAGTAGGCGGTAATGGATGGCGTCTTTGATGTTTTGTAGGCTAATACTAATGAACTTTGAGGAATTACATAATACGTCTTATTTTAAGACGTCTCTAGCCGTTTCGCGTAATTTTTAGGTGCGTGCGCGAAAATTTATTATGCGCATGTGAAAACTCACGTAATGTCATAGATACGCTACGCCAGTATACAACTTGACAGGTGTCCTCCAGTTAACAAACAATTTTTTGTGGCGTTGTCATGACATCGCTTGTTTTTGACATGCGTATTAGAGATTTGCACGCGCGTGCACCAAAAATTTCGAGAGCGAACATGGCTTCTCATGATAATTTTGGTTGCTACGTAAGTAAGATATTTTATATGTTTTTAGTAGTTTTTAATACAAATGAGAATTTAGATGTCACCTGCAACTTACCACGCGGTGGATTTTCCGGGATAAGAATATTTATTATTAAATTATTATCAGCGGAAGTAACTCACATAGCAAATCCATCAGGATCGGTTTAGTAGCCATCGTCTTCTGAAGATGTTGATACTTTCGAAAAATTTTAAAAACATAATTGTTGTTTTGGCTTATTCAAAAATTTCGAGAGTTCGACAGGTTACTTTTTCCTGTCATCTTAAACTTCTACCCGTTACAGGTTATGAAATGGCTATAAAGTCTAATCGTCATGTAGGTGTATATCTTCTAAATAACGTTAGGTAATATTTCCTTATATGACACATTACAGTTTGTTATATCGATAACAATTACGGCATAATTATACGTGGGCACGAGCTGTGGGCTATGAGTGGAATGTTTTTGTTTTAAAGCGACGTTAATGCAAAAAGCTAGACGTTAAGGTCGAATGGTTCTTGCAAAGTGATCGCTTACATTAAGGTCGTAACTTATAGTAAAGAACTAAAAGATATAAGTTATTAGATATTTAATACAACTCAATAATAGGAACAAAATTTTATCGGTGGGTTTTGCCTTCGTGAAAAAAAGACATTCGACATAATGGTTTTCGTTTATACCTTGGAAACATTTAATCAGAATAAAAGTATTCTATTATCTTAGTAAGCTAACACCCTATCTAAATACATTCATCAAAATTCATTTAGTCATGATTCACGGACAAACATCTAAATAAACAAATTTTTACATGTATGAAATTAGGTTGATGTTAACTCTTCTATCTATATTTGACAGAGCTTTAAAACCTGCCAAAGTTTGAAAGCCGCTGATAGTATAATAATAATAATATCTATGGACGCTCTACACCACGTCAATCTGGCCCCGTGCTAAGTACCTGAAGGACTTGTGTTCCAGTTACCAGACAACGGAAATATATTTAATACTTTATACTATATACATATTTAATATTTTTATTATATAATACACATTCAAGACCCAGGAACATTGAAAAACTTTTCGTTCCATCGGCGGGGTTCGAACCGGCGACCCCCGGCTGGAGCTACCAAAGCGCTCAACCACTGCCCCAAAGAGGTCGTCAAAGTATGTTTTGATTCCTTTAACACTTTTAAGAATGTTTAGTAACGCTCGTCTAATAAACCTAATCTATGATTAAAGCTGTTTGAATGTTATAAAACTCTTAATGCCTGTTTTAACTCTTCCTGATAAGTGCCTTATAGCGTAGGTATCCATAACTTACCGAAAGAATGGAATATGGAGAAACTTTGGGGATACGGGATAACCTATCCGACACTTATCGGAAAGCGGTGAGACAGGCCCTAATTTTGATAACTGATCAACTAGACAAAAAGGAATAATAAAATATTTTAACATCGGCAAATGGGACGCTTCAATTGTTTTTTACTTAAGTAGGGACAAAATTATAGATTGATGAAGGGAATATAAAATATGCCATTTTTTTCAACACAATCGGTCTTCTCTTGTATCGACAAAACATCGACACACTGTACATTCTTTTTTTTATATGGCTTTGACAATATCGTTACCACCACGCGTAGTTCCAGACAGCCAAACGTACATTGAATCTATAAACAAACCGTCCGCACTAATTTAGATATCACATCCTAATCCAACTAGCAGTGTACGACACATCACAAATACATTCACGAATCACGCCGCGTACGTACGAAACCGTCACTACATCGATGTCAATATTACGACTGAGAGTATTAAGAGGCTGTATGTACAGGGTACGGTGTATGTGGGACGGTCGTAGCAACGCTGTGCTCCGGTAAAGCGGCCTATTTGCCGTAGAGGTCGAAAGTTGACGAGTAGGTACTCACGTCGAGTACATACTCAGTCTACATTGTTTTACTTTGATAGTAAATACTACGTATTTCAATTCGACGTACCATTTGAATATATAAGAAGCGGACAACTAACATTTTGCAACGTTCGAGTATATATTTTTTTTTTCATAAAATTTTGTCAAGTTTTGTAACTTACCTATTTCATTATCAAATATTGTAAATAAATTTTGTCAAATCTTGTAACTTACCTATTTCATTATCAATAATTATATATAAATTTTGTCAAATCTTTTCTTTCTACCTATTTCATTGTCTAGTTAGGGCCCGTTTCACCGCTTACAGATAGTCTATTTATTTCAAAGATACATACAACTTTATTTGACAGATTTTGTATAATATAATATCTATATCTATGAACGCTTTACACCACGTCGGTCTGTCCGAGGGACTTGTCTTACAGGTACCAGACAACGGAAATATATTTAATACGTTTATACTATACACATATATAAGATTTTTACTATATGATACACATATTTAATAAACATCCAAGACCCAGAAACATTGAAAAACTTGCTCCGTCGGCGGGATTCGAACCCGCGACCCCCGGCTTAAGCTACC
>JAOTAV010073299.1:0-13253 GCA_026546445.1 Cyclargus thomasi | reverse complement strand
GAGACTTATAAGGCACTAACAGAGAATAGAATTTTCTTTAAAAAAAGGGGGTAAACGAGCAAACGGTTTACGGTCTACCTACATATAAATACAAAATAACTCAAAACGTATTTCTCTAAATTTCATAAGTACTATTTATCTTTCACATTTAATCTTTCGCCGTATTCACGTAACGTAGATAAGATAACAACAAAATTTACAACATAATATAATTTTTTATTTACTCCTGATTTCAGTTTAGGCTTTACGTCAAAAGTTTAAAAGTCAAGGACGTTTAAGATCTACGCGCCATTTTTTTGGGTTACATTTTTTTTAAACTTAAAAAGCTAACTGGATTCCCGAGCTGGCCAGAACGGAACCTTATCACTCAATCAATAAAGGTAAATAAACCCTTATAAACAACTGAGTGCGTATCGCACGCAAATCTATGAGCTGTCAAAGTCGCTCGCGACTGTCGACCATAGAGTATTTCCACAAGGAGGTTACTCGTGTGTACTTCGCGGCGGGGCCGGTCGAGTGCTGTAAAATGAATTTCTACTCACTTTTTAATCCGATAAAGATGATGAACACACAAACACTTTCGCGACAGCGTAACACTGGAGTCACTCACGAGATGCGTGCGGTGGACGCGGCCGGCGTACGAGGTTTGAGCCGGCGACGGCCGCTATACACCTATATTACGGCGCGGCGCGGCCTGCGATTGGCCGGCGTGCGGCGCGCCCGCTGCCGCCGCCGCTACGTCACGCGGTGGAAAGCCTGATACATTTTTTATGCGGCCGCGCTGATATGTTAAGTTTTTTAAATAACCGTTCGTTAGTCTAGTTTTTTGAGTGCACTTTTTGTCGCATCTTTCGGTTCATGGAGGGATTATCGTTCAAATTTTTTATCGATTTTTTTTACGAAAGAATTAAAAATGGTGAACTCGGGAGGTGACCGTTGCGAGTGACGTCACCTCAGTGACGTCACGCCGACTCAACGAAAAACGAGTTTTGGTGGCCTAAATACTTTGGGCTCTGAAAACGCTCGGATAATAGCCCTCTATGTGAAGTCAGGTAGAAAATACCAAAGCCTTCGTGTACATAATAGAGTTGTGCTAAAAAAAGAAATTTACAGAATAAACAATACAGTTTTTGCCTCTACATTAGAAATTTAGGGTCTATAATTTAATCACTCGGCGTATAGTTTCGTTTAATATTGCGTGTAAAATACAATAAATTGATAAATCTGTCAATGTGTAAAAAAAAATCACAAGGTTATATACCTATAAATTCTCTACGACCGTAAATGTTCCGCTGTGTTTTCCCTGTTAGCAGGTATCAGGTAACACTCGCAATAATTTTATTACCTTTCTATTTTTGTGTCGGTCACCGTTTCGTATTAATTAAACTTTAAATATCCAAGGAATAAACCTTTTGACGTCATCAAACTTGAAAATCATGAAACATTGAGAAAACCCACTTTTGTTAGTAGTTTTTTTCCGAACGCAACGGACGTAGGTAACGGGAAAATGTTAAAATGATTAAGATAAACAAAGTATTTAATAATTGTGGTAAAATTATTTATTTAAATAAACATTTTAGTGTTGTGAAGATAAAACTTATATTATTTTTGGTAAAAACCCAGCCACGACGATTCACATTAAGGTAAAAAATAGTTTTAATAGAACGTGAAATTTTTAAATTATAAAAATGGGTTAAGTGCAATATATATTTTTTTTAAATATATGTTGTCGTAAAAAATAAATTAGAAATTTGTAATAATAACAATTATTGTTAGTTAAATAATTTTACTGTCTTGTTTTTGTCAATTCGAAACTGTTAGTATTCCAGTGTAATGTATATATATTTAAATATTACCCTTGCATATAATGTTTTTGCCAAAAACCAATAAAAAAAAAGTTATATTTTAAAACTTTATCTTGAAATATTTTAGGAATCTCGGAAAAGGTAGGTTCATGAACGACGCAATTTTATTGACCTAAATCAAATTAGGCAGTCGTATCGTGCTATAATTTCTCTAATAGCATAATTACAAAGCAATTTCCATCAACAGCGTCATGCCTGTGCGCAGGTATTTCAGTTGTAACCATAGTTTTCCGCTAAAACCTCCATAGGAGAGTTCCATGAATCACGCATAGGAAATATTGTTCTACTGTGTCCCATGATGACGGCTTGATATAATGATAGGATTCAAAGGTGAGCGATAGACGAGTAAGCGGAACTGTCAAGCAATTATATTCGGCGAGATCATAAGTATGACCACAACGTAAATAACATACAGTAAAGTAACTTAGCAGCGGACCTAATTTCAACTCGCTAAAATGAAGGATTTTTAGCCGACTCGATTACCTGACTGTCCCAAAAGGAGGTCTTGCTCGAGTGTTGGCGCCGGTTGTGTGTTTTTAGATTTCTTAGATCCCCGCTACCGCCTTAACTTATTAGGTTTCGTTAAATCGCTCACAATGGCGCAAAAAAAATAAATTAAAAGTATTTTTACCTATAATTTTTAGTTAATTTTTGTTTTTTGTTTAAACTTATTTCTTACTTTAATCTATGTGAATCCACAAACTGTACACAATTTAGGATGTCAAATACTATGATTGTGTACTGTATATATTACATTAGTTGAGCGTTAGAAGATTTTCCTCATAGCAATTGTTTCGTAATTATAAATGAATAGAATCTCTACAATAATCTAATCGCCGAACTAAAAAAAAACATTAAATAAATTAAAAAGTTCGACTGATAATTGGACTTAATAATTAAAAATATTCATTTAATATATAATATCAGTCTCTGAATGCGACCGTTAACTTTATTTGAAAACGTAATGTTTTTTTAATGTGTTCGCGGACATTTTACGTTTTATCGCTTGGTAGCCTGTCCTTATACATCAATACTGAATATCGGTTCAATACTTGGGATTCTGTTTCGTAGCCCAATTTCCATGGTATTCGGCACACCTTGGAGTATTCCGAGCCTGGCCGCATAGTGCATGGCGACTTAGACCTACATATTTTGTTAAAAGCTTACTTTTCCTTCATGCGGTCTATAGAAAATTGGTTTGCACATTTGAGGAACGCTTATATTAAACATTGGAGCAGGGAAGGCAGGCTTAAAGGTGGGAGGATGACCTTCCGAAGAATTGGAAAAGGGACATCAAAGACAGGACAAAGTGGCATGATCTGGAGGAGGCCAAAAGGGAAGCAATAGGAAGGTGACATATTTTTGAAAAAAAACTGGAAATGTAAAAATTATTGTGCATATTATGCATATTTTATATTAACCATTGAGCATATAACCAATAGAGAAGTAGTGTGAGCCATCAGTGTCTAAAACTTATCAGTTTATTCAGTGGCGTATGCCACAGCCGGCAAAATGCCACGGGCCCCCAAATGAAAGGGCCCCACGATCAGCCACCCTAGGTAAGTGGCAAGCGTTTATTTTTTACAATAATCGCTTGACGTGTTTTTGTATTGGATTAACATAGTGAAATGAAAACGAATTTGCTACGGGCCCCCAACTGGAAGGGGGGGAGTCCCCGATCAGCCACCCTAGGTAAGTGGCAAGCGTTTATTTTTTACAATAATCGCTTGACGTGTTTTTGTGTTGGATTGACATAGTGGAACGAATTTGCCACGGGCCTCGAACGGTATATTTACGCCACTGAGTTTATTACCACTGATAAATTAACCGCCCTAATAAGAGACCTGTGTGTACGTACTCCGATACTTCCGACCAATCAGAGCGCAGTGGCTTTGGGCGGATTTTTTCCCGAACAAAACTAATAACTTTTCCGCTCTTTTGGTTCTATGCTCGATGATATAAACCAAGTAGTTGTTGCCCGCGACTACGTCCGCGTTAATTTTTAAAGCATATCCCGTTTTTACAACGAATTTTTATTACTGCTCGGTCTTTTTATGTCATAGCGTGATGTTATTTGGCCTATAGCCTTCCTCGATAAATGGACTAACCAATAGGAAAAGGTTTTTTCGGAACTTCGGGCAAGTAGCTCTTGAGATTAGCGTATACAAACAGACAAACAAACTCTTAAGCTTTATATTATTAGTATAGATGGCATTACATATAAGAAGACAATTTGTTTCGTTTCTAAGGGCATACTGATAAGAAGCCTTAAAGATAAGGAAGTGAGATAACAAGAGGAAACAGAACACCCCGTATTACGGTGACGTCAAAATATAAGGTCACACGCTCACTTGTTACATCTTTTGATTTTATAGAATGATAGATAATAATTTGTATTTAAGGTTCCTACATTCTACGGCCTTCCAAACCAACTAGCACCAGACTAGTTATAGCCACGATTAAACTACCTGGGTCTTAACCAGACCAGTAGCTTAGACCCTTTCGAAAAAAAAAAGTCAACGACCTTGGCCGTACATTCGGAGTTTGACCTCTCCCCATAAAATAATTAATGTAATAAAAACAAGAAATAAGAACTTCCCTTCAGGGATTATAGTGTTACTTATATTGTATTGTATGAAAACAATCGTTCATATTAACAAAAAATCGATGTCCACGGTACACTTTTTTTTTCTGATTAACTATAAGCTCAGGAAAAATTCATCACTCGAATTACTAGAATTATTAAAGAATGAAAATCATCTATGATATACATATTTTTGGGTTATATGTTTTACGTTTTAACATACTTATTAGAATTTAAACTTACCCCGCTGGCTGACCTTTATAGCGAGAGAAACTCATAGATCTAATATAAGCAAGACCCTATAGTATATTTTTTTAGTTCATACGAGTGATGGAAAATTGTATTTTTTATGGCAAGATATTCAAACAGTCTAGTGAAAAAGTATACACTGTGGGAGAGGGGTTTGGGATTGGGAGGGATTGGGTGGTATGCCCATGGCACGTACACACTAACACCCTTATTCATAAAAAGCTAAATGTCCAAAAACCAAAAACCCGACTCCTGGAACTATTGTGATTTAACAATTAAGTTATGTCTTCATTTTGATACCCCACTCCACTTGAATGGGCGAAAAAAGAAATCCCAAATCTCAATTTTTACTTCAAAATCTCAATTTTGAATTCAAAATCTCAATTTTGAATTCAAAATTTCAATTTTGAATTCAAAATCTCAATTTTGGCTTTAAAATCTCAATTATGACTTAAAAATTCACCATTTTGATTTTTAAATTTTTTTAATATAACCAGTGTTACTTGCGCTATCAAGACGAATCTCATGACACCTCATACGTTAAAATCGATCAAGCCGTTTAGGCTGCAGAGCATGCCAAACAATTATACATACATATTACATACTCTCGAAAAACATAACCTCTGACGCAGTCGGGTCATAAATATATTTAAAAAGTGTTTAACTTATCAAGATTCGCAGGGAGCTTGTTGATTGTTCACTGTGATTTGTGAAAATTTATACAAACTTGCAAGGCGCGTTTGCTTCATCTTTTAAAACGAAATACTATCTATATATACTTTCCTCATTTTCCTGAACTAACAATCACGTGCATTTCGCCTTGCTTATGTACAGTAAACAATGTACACTAATATATAATACGAGAATGTAAATAAATATTAATCTTGTGATACTGAGTGTTTGTCTCCTGTGGTGTAACTGATAAATTTTACGTATTATGTGACTCACTGGAGACAGAATTTGTTAGTAAATCAATATGTCGTTATATTAGTTACCTAACTCCTCCCAAATTTAACCTGACAGCTCCAAAAGGAGGGTTATGTTTGTTATATGGTGTATGAGGGTTAGGTTTCGAGTGTATATAGATTTCCATGTTTCCTAATACAGCATGAACGACTTGACGGATTTTTTATGTACGAGGTTTCGTTAGACTCACGGACCCGACCACATCTAATATCGAGTATGGTACTACACAATACAACATTTGATGAATGGTTACTTCGTTCTGAAAGTAAATGCGAAAGTGTGTCTGTCTGTCTGCCTGTTACCTCTTCGCGCCCAAACATCTGGTTCAACTGCATTTTGCTAAAATTTGGTATCGAGCTATCGATATACTTTGTGTCTCGGGTAAGGAAAAGAATACTTTTTATCCCGGAAAAATGTACAGCGCGAGGAACCAATTTTGGGCCAACGGAGTTGCGTGCATCATCTACCTTATAAATCATTAGCTTTTGCTCGCGACTTCGTTTGCGTGGACTTCAGGTTCGTCCCGTTTTCTAGACTTCTTTATCAAGATTACAAAAAAAAAACTTATTCTTTAAAATTAACTCTAAAAAGTATTTTAGGTGGAATTTTCTGAAAAAAAAGCTGGTAGTTTTTAAATTTTTATTTCGCTGTAGATCTAGGCCTGAGTTAAATTAAGATCAAATGGAATTCGTACTAGGTATTATTAGACGTCGGTTTCGTCCCCGCCCACCTTAACGTAACTGTTACAATCTGGCTGATGCAATTTATGTAATCTATTAGATTATACACCTGTCGCTTGACCTAATGAACTTTCACATTCACGGTCAAACACTAGTCGTGCCCCGGCTTAGTTGAGGCTAAAAAGTATCCTATGTGCTAAATTTAAGATTTTTATTATATGATACACATAATTAATACACATGTAGGACCCAGGAACATTGAAAAACTTTTTGTTCCGACGGCGGGATTCGAACCCGCGACCCCTGGCTTAAGTTACCAACGCGTTTACCAACTGAGCCACAGAGGTCGTCAAAATATATAAAAAAATTATACGCATTAACAAACTTTATCGCGTCAAACTTTTAGTCAAACACTTTGAAAACCAAATATAATTGAAACGACGAAACGACTCCGGAAATTTATCAATCTAGTATCAAGGAAGGAAATAGCAAAGAACATATTTGGTGTACTAGAGCTACACTTCAAAATTACAATTTGTTGTTATAGCTGCAACAGAAATACATATATTTGGTGACAATTTCAACTCTCTGGCTATTAACGTTCTTGAGATACAGTCAGACGGTCAGACTTCGAAGTCTTAGTAATTGGATCCCGTTTTTACCCTTTTGGGTACGGAACCCTAATAACGAACCGCGCGCGGTTTGTATGTATGCGCTCTATTGATAACAGTCGACCAATAATAATTGCACAACGTCGAGCTCGGGAGGCCGCGAAAAAATTTTCAGTTTGAAACACCAAGATAAGTACGAATCGTCATCAGGATTTTCTGGTAAACATTTACACAAAACTGTCATATGACTTATTATGTCACTAGTTACACGTACACACCAGAGTTCCCCAAAGTTCGTCTGAGTACGGTACGCTTTCAAGTTTTGATTTTAGTAACGGCTTGGGCGGGACGTTGCGCGGACGCCCTTTACTTGTTTTTATATCGTGCTTTAATTTCAATCTGGTTATTAAAGCACTGGATTTTATGAGAACTAATATAGACGGCTTAATAATTTACCCTCTTGCTCATATAAATATTCGAAGACATAATTGGAAGAAGCGGACAACTAACATTTTGCAACCTTCAAATCTATACTAATTTTTTACCATAAAATTTCGACAAATCTTGTAAATTACCTATTTTATTATATAGTCAGTGTATCTAGCTACACACCAAATACACATTATTTTAATTTCAAATAATTTTTCAGGTCCAAAAGTGTCCGTTAACGCAAAAATCTAGTTTTTAAAATGTTAGTTATCTGCTTCTTTCACTTATGTCTTAATTTAAGCAATGTTTAACAAATAAAGATTCGCGGTCCTTTATTGGAATATTGAAAAATTCACACGACAGAATGGGACAGCGAATGTTCATTAGTTAAACACTGTTTAGAATTACTGTTTAATATTAAAAGATCGACGATTAAAACATTGATTCCAAATATTATATCTTAATCTCGATAAATTTCGATAAAAAAGGAAGTAACTTTTTAAAAATTGTACTCCGAAGGGGTATATAATTTAATTTAATTATTTTATGCTTGCCGTTGGGCGAGGCGAGAGTCCGGGACGCAAACTTTAAACTTTGAAAGCCCCTGTTTTACAGTGTTTTTGTCACAAATTCTTTTAAATGCATCTATAATTCTTATGTTAACATGTTGTGTGTTATATATAGACTACTATTAATAATCTAACGTTCAAAAATACCTAAATTCATATTAATAGTAATAATTTTTTATTGACACTAATATGTTACAATTCCAATATTACACTGCCTTTATGATGTCTGCACTAGGGTGAGCCTGTCCTGCAGATCACAAAAAAAACAATACACAAATTAAAACCTTAAAAAACAAAAACTTAAGTTACTTCTGATAAATTTTTTTAATATATAAATTAAAATAAATTAAAATAATAATATAAAATAAATTAAAATAATATAATTAACGCGCTGAGTATCTGTGTGTCTTTTGGACAAGTAGATTAGAATTTCATGGTTCCATCTAAATCATACTAATGTCTTGTTTACACGTATTAAGTATCTACTTAATACCTATCTAGGTATGTATTTTAATTTTAAGTGACTTAATTGCATGTAAACACAAAAATTTGTATCAAGTTGCAAGTTAAATGACTTAAATGTTGACATTTAACTTGCAACTTACTACTAAATTTCGTGTTTTCATGAAATTAAGTCGCCTAAAATTAAGTTAAAATTTAGTTACCTACTTATCTATTTAAAACGTGTAAACCAGACACTATGCTGCACGTTTGCTGCAATAAAAAATGTTATTTCAAGGAACTCAGATTTCAACCTACCAACTTTCGCGCATATAAAAATTTCACATTTTTATGATGTGTTTTTTAATGGCTAAATGTCAATGAAAATTCTTTACTTTTGTTTTGCAAGTAACAATGAATAATTTTGTACCTTCTCGTACCATCTAGTCACGATAAGGTTTCGGGAATTTTTACAACCCCCGCGAGGTGAGTCATAGTTGAATGACTCTCTCAATGCTATTAGGAATAAGGAAAAGCTTAAATTAATTATATATCAATTTGGTTTTATAAGTTTAATTAAACATAGAATCTTAACAAGCTCAATGTCTGGGAGAGCCATGCTTTAGCACGAATGGGCCGACTCGACCGGAGTGATACCACGGCCTCACAGAAAACTGGCGTGAAACGGCATTGTGCTGTGTTTCGTTCAGTGAGTAAGTTTACCGGTGGCCTAATTTCCCTATCCCTATTTCCTCATAAAAAAGGCCGGCAACACACTTGCAACTCTTCGGATGTTACGAGTGTCCTTGGGCGACGGCAGTTACTTTCCATCAGGTAACCCGTCTGCTCGCTTGCCCCCTAAATATAATAAAAAAAGTCGGGTAAAAAAAGATATAGGCCACGTTTCGATGCCCATGTTGTTCTAGGGTTATAAAATACTAATACTTATTTTCATAGTATTTTTCAAGGCATTCAATCTAAATATTTACGTAAAAACTTTATTTCTCATATCTGTATAGGTAATCCCTTGCATACATAGTAAGGAGTATAGAGAGTATGATATACTGAGAGCCTTGTCGAAGTTGTCAAAGCCGGCTTTTTGAGGTCGTCATACTCTTCTCTATGTAACTGCTCTGATATAACCCGCGTTTTTGGAAGTCGTGTTTACAAAAAGTTATGGCCCAAAATGCGCAGACTTCGCGGCGGTCGCCGCAGTCGAATCTGATGCAACTTGTGACGGGCGACCGTCACCACGTGTAGCGCCGTAGACAGCAGGTAAAGGCCGCTGGAGTTTGTAACTGATGTCTCGTTTCCACTTCACACCTGTGTTGTTAGGGTTATGCTAAAGTTTTGCTAAAGCCAGTATAAAAAAGCCAACCGGAGAGTCATTTATGAAGAAATTGCTCTACAAATCAACTAATAATATAATTTTAAAATTTTTTAGCAGATTTTTTTTTATTCTTTTTTTTTAAAACGGACTAGGCGAGCACCTCGTATAATAAATTTGGATAAAGAAAACATTTTAAAAAATGCGCAGTAATCTCTACAGACTCAAACACATACTATTATTTTGTTACGCTTTGTTTTGTATCACCTGTTATTTAAGTCATCCAATTATAATTATAAATTGTAATTGTATAGTAAAATGTGTAGATTCTGCAAATTCTGCAGTTTGATAGGATTAGATTGAACGAAGAACGAAATAAGTAGAATCAGAATACGGTTATACTAGTAAAATGTTACGGCAGCCCTGACGTGACGCTAATTATATTAGTTATAAATATTAAATATATATATTAATTATAAATAAATAAATTATGTAGAAGCAGGATGGAATGCGAGTGTGGTAATTGTCCTCTAACTAGTCAACATCATCAACATGATTCATGATCCTTATTGCATTGACAAAAAAGAAGACATAAGCGGATAACTAACATTTTACAACCTCAGAGAAAATAGACATAATTTTTACCATAAAATTTAAACAAATCTTGTAACGTACTTAATTATGTAGCTAGTGTATCTTGCTACATATCAGAAATATTTCTTCTGGTCCTAAAGTGTATATTTACGCAAAAAACCTGGGAGTTTTATATAAAAATGTTAATTACATGCTTCTTCCATACTGGTGGCATGTGGTGACACGACGTACTAGTTTCATGTTTTTGACTATTAAAAAATCCGGATTTAATGATTTTCGCAAACGCATATCCGGATTATTCGGATGTCGAGGTATCCGGATTGCAATCCCTAATTTTGTTATTATTAGTAGACATAGAAGGAGCGAAGCCGTACAAATGTTGCACTAGTTGCAATTGCTATAATTTGTCTCACTTTATAAGATTACAATATTTTTTATTTGGTGCTGATGATGGCACTGTATCTTACTGGCAATTAAAATATATTTAAATGTACGACCGAATAAAAAACCAACAAAAAACTACTTAAACCGAACTGTACTTTATCTACATGACAGCTAACAGGGACTAAAATTTACGGACCTCATAACGACTCTATAATAAGGGTCAATTTTGAACGATTATGCCCGATGAACGGTCAAAAGATTTTGATTTTTTTACTCGTGTCTGCCAAAGCTAACGTCATCGTCTGAGCTCGCTGGCTTTGGTCAGTTTAAGTATATTTTATACTAATAATAAAAAGCAGAAGAGTTTGATTGTTTAAAAAATTCTTTTTGCGTTGGTTTAGTTTATTTATAGAGGAATTTATAGAGGAAATATAGGCTATATGACATCATGCTACGATCAATACGAGCCGAGCAGTAATCAAAAATGTTGCAAAAACGGGATAATTAATAAAGTTTCACACGGATGTAGTCACGGGCAACAAATAGTATATTATATAGCAGCATGGCAACACACCTTGATTTACAAGGAAGATAAACTTTTACATCCAAATAATTCATTCAAAATTGTCCATTAATTAAAATCGTAAAGCATCGATTCGTCGTCTTCACTCTTCGCGCTTAACGCACTGCAATAAAAAAGTAAAATTCTTATTCGGAATAGTCATGTTTGACTCATTGGATTTTTGCAATATAAAAAAAATAAATGTTTGAATCCTGAAAGCCGCAAAAAGATTGTGTGTACTCATTGTAAACTACTCGTGTGCAATAGTTTCAAAACTTCGGCCGACAAACGTATATTTTCCGAATTAGGTTTCCTAACGTAAAGTTTCACATTCGGACACCCTAATGCGTTAAATCAATAGAAACTAGAAAACACATTAGCTAGCGCACACGTTCACTTATTTTACGTACGGAAGAAATTACGCATTCATTAATTTCTGGTGTCCGAATGCGGAAAACAAATTCGGTAACCTTATATTTTTTCAGTCGGCCAAATAAGACATTGTAGCAAACGGGTTCCGTAAAACGTTTTTAAACGTTTTTTTGTACTGTCGACACGCAACTTTGTAACAACTACTGCCTATCTAAAACGTTTTACAAGTTGGCGGCATTCACATTTTTAAGAGTGTAGGGCGCAGGTTTTATTTCTCATGTCTCCCTCTAGGACACTACCGCCCACAGGCTATGGCCAGCAACGGCTATTTAGATCCAGGCTTGGTTGGAATGGGTTCTGGAGGCTGTATAGTTGTCCTGTAACTTTTTCTTTCTTGGCCATGTTCTTCCTAGTTACGCCTAAGACTACGAAGAATATACCCATGAAAACCAGAATCCTCCTGTCAAATTCAGGTAACAGATGAACCCTAAAACGTCTAATGATGCATTCCGTATGTAACTGGAACCCAATTGCAAACAGAGCCAAGAATACATTAAACAGAATTCCTCACGGTGCCAAACAATTTTGTCCCTTATCTTAATGTAACACGTTTTATAATCGAAGCTTTTTATATCACCGTGTAACGTCGACGCGCTGTCTGGTGGCTTACTTTATTGAAGATTATGTAATGTCTCTCCTACATTGCTCGTTTGATGGTAAAAATTAATAATGTACGCCAAAACCAGAAATGGGCATAAAACTATCAGAAAGTACTGACAAGATCGCAAAGAATCCAATATATGTATTACAATATAGAACAAAGGTCACAACAAAAATAGTTGACTAGTTTATACTGCAAGAGGAACACGCAATAAGTATCGGATTGTGCAAGGGTCCTACCCTTGCACAATCCGATCCCGACGTAAATTTTCCGAATTTGAGTCTAATAGAAAAAAAAACGCGAGATATAGAAATTCGAAATATAAAATGGCCAAATTAAAATAGTGTTAGAAAAACTGACACTATGAACGATGATGACGACGAAATAAGCCGAATCAAGATCAAAATATAACGCGATTCAGAAATGTAATTGTACTTCAATGTTATTTTTTTAGCTTCAATGAGATTTAAATCAATAAAAAAATGGAATCCGGATTTTTAACGTCACAGCTCATAACAACAATAATTAAGATGTTTGCTTCAGCATAGTTAAATCATAAAATTTGTTTTAAATCTTTCATTGACGCCTCAGATAAAATAACAAAATTATATTCGGTCTGAGTTTGACGAACGAAATTGTGATAATATTAGTCTCAAGTTAACTTTAAAAAGGAGCTCTTCTCTCAAACAATTTTCGGTCTTTTCGTCTTTTCACGTTAGTTAGAGTAGGACGCGGTATTCTGATTCATTCCTGTTTAAAAACGTATCGCAATTCGCAGTAGGGCTTTGGATTATTTTAGTGTATAATAATAATAATAATAATATCTATGGACGCTTTACACCATGTCAGTCTGGCCCCGTGCTTACCGGACCGGAGTACCGGAGTACCGGAGGGACTTGTGTTACAGGTACCAGACAACGGAAATATATTTAATACTTTTATACTATACACATATTTAA
>JAOTAV010073288.1:0-13254 GCA_026546445.1 Cyclargus thomasi | reverse complement strand
AAAAAAAAAATAAAAAAAAAAAAAAATATCCACAGCCGAACATAATAACCTCCTCGTTTTTGGAAGTCGGTTAAAAATTCTACCTACTTCGTATTTGAGCTATTACAAAATGTAATATTACATCAAATGCGTGTTTAAATTCCAATATAATACAAAATTTTGTAATTTTAGGATGCATTTGCGTAGTAAAATTGTAGTAAATTTACAAAATTTTTTAACAGTGTTGTAATCTTAAGTTTTGGAATAAAAGGCTTTTTTTTATTATTATGTAGGCAAGCTGATGGCGTGATAGCGGCTCACTGGGATCACGTGCATGTATAATGGGGGAAATTGAAAGAGAGACAGTTGCGGACCTACGTCACTTGGTCGGAATATTTCAATTCCTTGTAAGCCGTGATCTGTCGGCTGGGTCTGAGATAAGCCGACTAAATTACTAATTAGATCTATGATCTATATCTCTTTCAACTTCTCTGATTGTACATGCTGCCAGTGGGCCGGTACCGTGGTGCAGATACACCAAGTAGGTATTTTTTTAAATATATTTAATTTAATTTTTGCTTTTCTAATATACGATAAGATTCTTTTTTATGATATTCAGGGGGCAAGCGAGCAGGGTTACCTGATGGAAAGCAACTGTCGTCGCCGACATACTCATAACTTCCGAAGATTCGCAAGTGCGTTACCGGAAATGGAAATAGGAATAGGAGGAATAGGGAAGTTGGGCCACCGGCAAACTCACTCACTGAACGAAACACAATGCCGTTTCACGCCAGTTTTCTGTAAGGCCGTGGTATTACTCCGGTCGAGCCGGCCCATTCGTGCCGAAGCATGGCCCTCCCCCTGCAATGACCATCCGTATTATGTACTTGAGGTTGGAAAATGTCTCATTGGTACATACCTCCACCGGGGTTCGAACCTCCACCCTCTAGAGTGCGAACCAAAGGTCTTGCCCACTAGGCTACGGATGTTCATAATTTCGTTTATACTCACAAACGTAAATGTGCAAAAATTCATGTTTATACTAATATGGACTGTACTGTAATCTGCAATAAACATATTTTTTTTTTCATTTACGAACCTAATAATAAACCGCGCGCGTGACCGCGATCGATCGCTCATGTCATTTTCTTTGCGTTTTAGTCGTCGCAGTCGCGTGCCGCAAGAAACGGAAAGTCACCTTGCGACAGAGTTTTGCTCAACCTATATAGGAAGCCATTTTGACTGTCCTAATCACTCCATTGTAAAAATAAAAAATAAATTCTCTCACTTTCGACCTTTCGACTAAGTTTTGCTTTTATCTTTTATACGCATAAACTTTGAAAACAATTTTTAGAAACCTGATAGCATGATTGTAAAAAATATTTTGATAGTACCACAGATGAAATATTTGTACCTACTCAGTATGAGAAACTTAAAACGTATCTACTAATTTTGAATGAACAGTGGTTTTTAAGATAGCACGTAAAGAAATATGCGAAATATACGTATCTACCTCTCTATGTCGAAAGTTAATATTATATCAATACTTATATTCAAGTTCAGTCAAGTTCAAACCGTTTTTTCCGCGTCCTGTTAATTTTAAATTCCCATTAACAGTCGAAATAAAAAGGGAGAGAGAATAGAATTTTTTATTACTATTAGTGTTACCCTCAGAGGCCGCAGAACGAAGATATTAAATTTAAAAATGTACGCCAGCGAAATTGGCGTGTCGGTTTGTTTGAAAAAACATTGGATTTGAAAGTCCAATATTGCGGGTTCAAACGGATTTGTTACACTCTGCTTGGCCTAATCTCTACTTTTAGGATTTGTTCTTATTGGAAACTTTTGGTATTTATAAAGACTGATTTTTTTTAAAGTCATTATGAAACTTACTACGAAGTTGTTGTTTTTTTTTAAACCGATCATGTTATCCTACTGCTGGGCAAATGCCTCCTCCAAAATCTTCCACTCCTATCGATTCATTTACCCTCCTGAGTCCTCATTTACTACTTTGAAATTATAAATACCGGCCAATGAGAGTCGGATTCTCAAAAGCAAAAATACGTTTTATCGACCACATTAAAGTACTCTTTAACATTCATGATAAAGTGCCAACAAAAGAAACTTCGAAGAAATTTTGTGAATTTTTCAATGACTCATAATGATTATGATGTTGAGATACAGTCTGATGAATGACAGACGGACAAACAAACTGACAGTAAAATCCTAGTGTCTATTATCTTCAACTTCAAATTTTCATTTGCAACCAAGTACATATAACAGCTTTTCGTTCAGTACAAAAAAAACGAGGCAACTCTGTATGAGGTTAAAATAAAATGCCTTTTTAAAAATCTAATAAAAATATTTTATTAATTACAAAATTTAAAACATTATTGACCATACATTAAGTACACGTTGATTTTATACATTATATTACAGACAAATATACATGGTATATAGAACCAATAAATAAGTTTGGCACAACACCTTAGTGTGAGCATTACCGTCTCTTTTTCAGTCGGATAAGTATTGTACTGAATTATTTAAACTGGCACTGTATTCAAACGCAATACAAGACTTTATTTCTTTAAATTTTTTTAAAGAAGATGTTTTCTTTGTTAAAATACTAAGTAGCAAAAAAAAATTAAAAATCTAATCAATACGTGCCCTTTGAATATAATTTTAGCCATCCTGCCTGAAGGCTAGGCTACAAAAGGAAATATGGCAAGTTTTCAGGCTAAAATATTTGTTGAGTATTTGACTAACGGTTCTACCGTTGCTTGGTATCCATGATGAAAATAAAAAAAAACTAAACAGAATAATAAAACTCAATAACAAAGTTACAAACAAAAAGTTTGTCCGAGAAACAAATTTTTTAGTCGACTCCTAAAACTGTTAAAATGGCTACCTATAACTACTATACAAAACTTAAGTACCTTATGGTATTTTATATATTACGTTATTTAAGGACCATGGTCCCGAACCATGAGAAATGGCACAAAACATACAGAAACCTTTTATATATTGTTTATGAAGTTTGTGACTTATCTCGTAGCTTGGACCATATCGTAATGCCACTATTTACATCTCTTCAATAGGACTAGCCGTCGCTAAGTAACATTTCTATGAGTTACCACGTTTACAAAATCCTTTAAAATATTCTTGCGGTAAGTTTTAAAAGCCTTTAGGACCAGGCCACAAAATTGCGTTGCGGTATCGCATCGTAAGAACCTACGGTGCCAAGCCACAACACTGCGTTGCGGCATCGCATTGTGAAATTCTACGGAAACACGCCACAGCAGTGCGATGCGGCACCACATCGCAAGAATCTACGGGCTTATGCTACAAAACTGCGTTGCGATATCGCACCGTCAGAATCTATAGGGCCAGGTCACAACACTGCGTTATGACATCGCATCGTATGAATATACGTAGCAAGACCAAACACTGCGTTGTGTGATAGCATCGTAAGAATCTACGAGGCCACGCCACAACACTGCGTCGCGACGTTCATGGCTAAAATATTACACTGGAATGCCTTGTATGTCTTTCACTTTAGTACATAAAGCTTTATATGAATCACTTAGAAAATACACGTGTGAATATTTTAAGATGGCGTTTCGACACTGACTATTCAGAGATATCAGTTGATGAAACATTAAGTGTCGTGTCGTTGAAGTCGCCTAACGCTGTTTGTCTACCAACACTAGGCGTAGCAGAAAATGAAACCTGTAGTCTATGTCATAAAGTTGCATTTTATAGGGCGGAAAAATCGTTCCCGATTGACGGTGTTGGTGGACAAACGGCCTAAAGGTTACTTCGTATTAAGTTAATATTATAAAACTCATAGAAAACAATTTTATCTAATAATTCGTTCATCTAACTACCTTCGATTGTCAGTCGTTTATAAGATATGAACACTACATGGCCATCACCTCAAAATATGGCCACATAAAAGCCACACTTAGAGTAACTTAATTATCACTTAACTTTAATGAGCACTTTGACAGACAAATGGAATTCATAGAATCAAAAGTTCATTAATATTGCTAAACGATAATTGAATCTCTCTAAGTTCAGCGATTTTTATCACTAAAAGATCTTTCATAATTGGACGGAATTAAATCAGTTGGAATATTTAACATTGCTTTCAATATCACCTTTGCAATACAAAAATATTGTTTCAACATTATTGTCTTTGTTTCTATAGCTCAGTAGTTGTCTCTACAGGTGACTGGTCGTAGGAAAACCCGCTGAAATTTCTCTTGCCGAATGTTACGTTTTCGTTGTCGGTTGCTCTGAAAGAGAAAATATTCCAGTTTTTAAAAAATCCTCTACGAACAAAACTAGAATCTTTATAGCGCCATCTATGCGTTTAGATTGCAATCTTCGGTTAAGCGTTTAGAAATAGATGGCGCTACGGCATCAAAAATGTAACTAGAAGAATGTAGATAAGTTCACAACACGGCTCATAGCACAAACTCATCGCTGTGCGTATGTTATTACTTGATGATGGAAAGAAAATCTATATATTAATTAATACATGAGCGGAAAACTTAGTATCCATTGTTACGAAAGACGCGTGAAATTGCTCCCAGTTATAGTTGATATGGAGGAGGAGCTGGAATACCAATATTATTTTAAAATATGCTTAAATGTTGGATATTTTTAATAAATGAAACGCTACGCACACTAATATTTTGTACATGATGCGGAAATCATACACATAATACTCTTTTGTTTATGGTTTAAGTCTGCGATTTTTTTTTCACAATATTTAGTGGCCTGGTAACGAGACCTTTATGACAAATTGAAGTCTGTGATTGAATTGAGAATAGATTATTTTTTATAGCTCCTCTACACGATAGATGCAACAATTTATGGTCGAATTTTGACCACAGAGCGACTTCTAGTATTATAATGATCGTCATGATTCGACAACCATAATTATATTGTCTACTAGTCTGCCTGCAGCCTCATTCGCGTAGATATATATAAATAATATTAAAAGTGGTGTTTTTCCGAAAAAGTAGCCTATTGCTCCTCTCTATCCTTTCAAATAAGTCGGTGCCAAAAATCGGATTGGTCGCTTCGATAGAGTGTAAAGGGCAAAAAAAAAAACTTTCGCATTCATATTTTAACAAAAAAAAAAGTATGGAATTAGGTGATAATATTAAATAGACCATAGAATCATCATTACCTTTGTAACCCAGGTATTTCATCGTACGCCATAATAGGCTGCGTCGCTTTTTTCTTGTGGTTGTTCCCATTTATTTTCCTTCCTAACGTAGTCGCGAGACCTCCACCAACATTATTATTCACTCGCGGTAAAGTTCCTAGGGCATTGTTCAACGCGTGATTATTAGGCACTCGTCGGTTCAGCGTCTGTGTGTTACGCGCGATGGTTGCGTTGTTGGCGATAGTGTCGAAATTCTGGTTCTGTATTTTATTGAGAGTCCCGCCGTTCTCGTTGACGCTTGACGCGCGAGCCGTGGTTGCGGATTCGGATATCGTTGGACTTCGTTCACCTGAAATTGAGCAAAAATTATGCACACGAAAGTATTAGAAGGATAGTGCTATATTTTCTTGTGTGTTTTAAGTTAAATAGTGCTACTTTTGTTCGATCTTATTTTCATAGGAAGTTTACTGCGAAAATAAGAGTCAATATTATAACAATACTAGGTGTTGCCCGCGACTCCGTCCACGTGGTAACTTTTATTTTGAAATTTTTCTTGACTTTTTTTTGCTACAAACTTCACGGAGCCCGAGACCTTTCCAACGAATGCAAAACCCTGGAAATCGGTTCGTGCGTTCTGGAGTTATATCGTCATTTTTATATAATAGAGAACTTCTTTTTCCCCACCTATAAATTTACCTCAAAAATTACTGGCTCTTACCGTTATCTTTGGATAGATATTGCACGTTGTGTATGTTGAAAGCATGGTTGTTCGGACTGAAATCCAGCTGCAAGTCTGCATCATCTACCGCCATGTTGAGGACCTGTAATAAACATAAACATTAAATAGTTGTTCCAGTTAGGACTAAATCGCTATCTGATCTGATGATAATCGACCATATCAATAATATGTTTTTCGGTGATCATAGTGAAAACTGACTGAACAAATCAATGCGCCTTTTTTCACCGAGATATCTGGAAGAATACACCCCAATAACTCAGAGCTCGTCCACAGTACGAGCGGGACAGCACTATACCAGCGTCTCGTACTTGGTGGTTTGCGAGAGTGACAGCACTATACCTGCGTCTCATACCCTGTGGTGTGAGATAGAGTCGGCACAATAGCTGTTTCTCGTACCCGGCGTTATGCGAGACGGACAGTACTATACTTGCGTCTCGTAGCGCATACTGAGACAGGGACAGCACTATACCTGCCTCTTGTTTCCAGTGGTGTGCAAGTGGGACAGCACTATACCTGGGTCTCGTATCTCGGCGCGGGCTCGTCCTCGCTGGACTCATAGCCGGATGGCGGGCGCGGCGGCGGCATGCTCATACTGAGCGTCCCGTACTGCTGCTGTAGCGCTTGTTCCTTGTGCTTCTTGTATCTGAGAAAAAATGGTGATGTAAGGATCTAGTGATACTCAGACAAGAAAGTGCTCAACTGTCTTTCAAGAGAGATTAAAGAAGATGACCCGAGTTTGGTTACGCAATAAAAGAGTATTGACGTAACGTGACGCTTTTATTACATGTGTAAGGTCACTTTGGAAGACGTTGACTTTCTTTTTAATTTCGGCATAAATATAGTGCCCGGAGCGATACGTAAAGGCAAACGTGAGCAGATATGCAGAGCATGATCAGCTGAATATGCCGCTTTGAGCTTTGAAGCACTTCCTGTTAAAGTGGCAAATGAGCTGCAAAATGTTACTTAACAGCAGCAAATGTGCATATAAAATCCTATTTCTTCCACTCACCTATTCCAGGAAGCACAGATATATACAGTAGCACTGGCGGCGGCAACTAGCACTAACGCTGCTAGCGCTAGTAGAGCTGCAGGTAACGCGCTCGCTAGCGGCGCGGACGCTGTGGCGACGCGTCGCACGCCTGTGCCCGCAACTGGCGGCGCTCGGACGCCCAAGCCTGCTGATACAGCCCTGGAAATTATACGTTAAGATATTAAGTAATTGCAAGAAAACTTTGCATGTTTCATTTATCTATAATATATAATAATATAAAGCAGAAGAGTTTGTTTGTTTGAATGCGCTAATCTTAGGAACAGCTGGAAAAGTTATTGTTGTGTTGTTTAGTCCTATAACCGAGGAAGACAATATAACTCGCTACAACAAATAATAGCTAAACAGTAATTCAAAAAATGTAGTAAAATAGGGACGATTTATAAAGTTTCAGCAACATTTATTTTATTATTTCGGTTAGTCAGGTTTTCGAAATAAAGGCGGCGGTAAGCGTTGCCCTTTTTTGACTTAACTTTAATTACTCTTTAATAAACTTACTTTTTAACAGTCTCAGATTCTCTTATCAGTATATCTCCCGTATTAGGATCTAGGAGGTATAGCCAAACGTCAGTTCCTTTAGGATCACTCTCCAAAGTCCCGTTTTCTCCCAAATAGAACCTTGGAGTGACTTTCTCTAGTCCAGCTACTAAGCCACTCTTCTCTTCAACGACATTTAATAAGTTTCTAGCTTGTAACGTTGTCATGGCATCGGAACCAATGTCTCCGATTTCGATGATAAACTGGTTTTCTTTTTGTAGTAGATTTATCTGAAAATTAAGATAAGATTGTAAGGGCCTGTTTCACCGCTTATTGATAAAGTTTTTCATAGGCTACACACAACTTTTGTTGATAGATTCTCCGTACAACATCTGTCAAAAAAGTTGTGAATAGACTATCCGACACTTATCATTATAAAGGCCCTTAGAAATGATATTATGATAAGTGAGATTCGCAATCTGCAATTTTGCTCTTATATATAACATGTCATTAAGTTAACCAAAGATGAAACTTTTTTGTAAATTAACGCGCTAAAACCTTACATTTTGCGACCTAAAAGCTATTATATTTTTCCTTATGTCCTGCCAAAAATTCTCCATAAAATGTAAGATGAGTTTCGCAGACAATAGTTTACTAGATGCGACATAAGCTCGAATAGGAGAGACACACATAAACACACACTTCTGTCATCAATGTCAGATAAGGTATAAAAAGTATGATAACAACTTTTAACTTACAACAACAGAAGCTCTGGCAGTTTTATAGAACTCTTCCTTAGGGTTATCTCTCGCCATAACATTAAATTTAAACGGTAAATAATCGTGTGGGACACTCTCGAATGTCTTGATATTCGTTATAACCCCTGTATCGGAATCTAAACTGAAATATTCTTCTGCCGCTTTAGTCCAGGAGTTCTTCTTATATTCTATTTTACCGTAATCGCCGCTGTCTTTGTCTTTCGCCTGAAACCAAAATAAATTAGTCATGTTTTGTCGTGAATGGGCTATGTCTATACCTATTCTCTCATAAAAGGTCGGCAACGCACTTTCAAATCTTCTGATTCTTCAAGTGTGCCTGTGCCGTGGTAGTTGCCATCCATCAGGCGAGCTGTCGGCCCGTTTGCTTGTTATTATCATAAAAATATATATTGTTACGAAAGTGCTGTTGCGGACAAGTTTTATAAAACCACCGTCACCGAAACCTTTGTGAGATTATTGTTATAGTAAAAATTTAAACACCGCTTACTTTTACTTGTAAAACATTAGTGCCTAAAGGCATATCTTTGGTGGCGATCGCAAAATATTTCCCTTTAGCCGCCATTATTGTTGACTGGTCAGGGAACACGAACATCGGCGCGTTATCATTCACGTCCGTCACGTGGACTCTAATCTTGGCTTTATGCTGGTCTGGATTGATTAGACCCTGGATGGACTCCAACTGGACTTCCAATGTGTATTCTGTTAGGGTCTCATAGTCTAAAGAACCGTTCAGATAGATAGCACAGTCCCTTTCCTCGGTTAGTTTGACGTAGAAAGCACCTGAAAGTAATAATTTTATCCGTTAATTTCGATACGATATTATTATCATCAGCATAATGTGGCAAAATAAGAAGGAATAGGTTACGGGTACAGGGAACAGGAATAGGGGAGGCCCAATTTCCAACCTAAAATAAGGTGTCGAAAGATGGGTCTCTGGTAAAATCACTCACTGGATGAATGAAACACACTTTTCTGTAAGACTGTGGTGTTTATCCAATCGAGCCGGCATATGCGTTTTCCTTTCCCTTTTAACTCTTAAAAGGTCAGCACTTACACTAATGTTGCGAGAGTCTAGGGTAATTACGTAGACCTGTTCGCTTTTATACCAAATTAGAATAGAACTTATTACCTTTCTGAGATGTCTCCGTCAGTAAGCACTTTAGAGGAGTGTCTTTGGAATGTTTGTTCTTGTTCCAAATTGGCAACGTCCTTATAAGGGTGCTGTTTGGAGAGTTCTCAGCTACATGCTCTGTGTACGATGCTTCAGGGAAACCTAGTCGGACCTGAAATTCATATGTAATCTATTAATTTTTCTAGAAAATCATAGTTTAATCCAAATGGTACAAAGATAAAAAGGGATCCTATGTCTTCCGTTAATACAATCCTATGTTGTTATAATTGTATAGTATTATAAATATTTATTTTTATTCAGTTTAATAGTAACACGTCAATGGCCCTACTTCCCTAATCCCCTATTCCCCATAAAGGCCGGCAACGCACTTGCGACTCTTAGTATGTCATGAGTGTCCATGGGCGACGGCAATTGCTTTGCATCAGGTAACCCCTCTGCTTGTTTGCCCCCTAAATATCTTTGAAAAAGGTATAAATTGTAACTATGCACATTCTCTTTACCTACTCGTATCTCTCCATAGCACTGCTGTAAGAGATTAATTCTTTTTACCCGACTGCGCCAGAAGGAGGGTAATGTTTTTAGAAATAAGCAGTTGCTTTGTTTCGTCTTTTTAGTGATTGTATTATTATTTGTTTCGTGCGTAGAACCATTAGTGATAGATAAATAAATAGTATACATACATCAGGTGGCACAGTAGCCGAGTGGCTGACGTATATTGTGAGACTGATGACGGACGACATCACCGGCTCGCCTTGGTCGTAAGCTTGCACATCCACCTGAAATTATATAGGTATAATAATATATACAGTAGTATATGTTAGTATAGTAATACGAACATAGAAGATTAACTAGCTGACTTTTTTTATTAGATTAACTGCAGTACTGCATATTATGCGAGTTATACTAGATTTAAATGCGTCCACTTGAAAACGAGGTTCAGCCTCTACACCCGCTAGAGCGTACAGAACACAAACGGGCTTACATTACATTTATTTTTTTTTAGCAAAACAATATTATTTGTGTTCAGTATCCCTGTCCTTCCTCAGATCATCCCGTACTCTAATATCCCAAGTGTCAGTTTTCACGTGGAAGTATAGTGGCGCTTTTCCCCTACCCGCTAAAGCGTACCGTAGGCAAACGAGCGTACTCCACATTTACTTAATATAATATTACTAACCGTGTATTCACTGTCCGTTTCCTTCCTCAGATCATCTCGTACTCTGATATCCCCAGTATCAGGTTCCACGTGGAAATATATCGACGCTTTTCCCCTGCCCGCAAGCGCGTATCGTACGCGATTGTGTGGAGGTAACGCATCTGCGTCCACCGCAGTGACAGTCTGTACTAGTGACCCGATAGGCGCAGTGTCCTCTATAGTGACAGGACGAATTGGGGACGTGAATACTGGCGCGTTGTCGTTCTTGTCCTGGAATTTTTATTTTTATAAGAAGGAAGATAGAAAATTTAAATAAAAAACAAATTTTACAAATTTGGTTGCAAAGCGAGAATACACCCACTTTTGGTACTTTCTTAAAGTTCTTAAATCGTCATAATGAAAAAACTAAATAAACCTTTTGGTCTTGTTTATATCCCATCCCATGCTTGCACACTGGGCCAGGGCAACCGAAGTAATGCTACAGCATAATAGAAAACTAACGTGAAATAGTGCTGTATCCTTCGAGTGAGTGAGTTTATGCCCAACCTGCCCCTATTTTCTAAAAAACATATTTTTTGTTTGTAATTTTTTTACCATTTCCACAACCGTTCTGAAGTATTAAAGTGTACTTACATCAACAAGAATCTCTACGGTAGTTGTAGAACCCTTAGCCTCCTCAGCATTTTCTTCAGTACCTACTATCAATTCATGTCTCGAGCTGGTTTCTCTGTCCAACGCACGTAGAGTCCTGATAAGTCCTGTTTTGCGGTCTATTGAGAAGAGATCTGTATCGCCCTTCAGTATGGTGTAGGTTACTTCTGGCATAGTGTCTCGGTCTTCAGCCTGGAAAGTTTAATTTCAATTGAGCAAATAAGGTGATTTAGATGTAATTATAGGGCAGATGTGGATATGGAAAAACAGAAACGGCAGTAATGAAAAAATCTAATTCAAGTACGATTTAGATTATGTTACTTATGATCATTCCTTAAATCGGAATGCTAATTAACTGAAACTTTGACATAGAAAACGGTTCGTCTGAAATGTCAAGTACTTTTATTAGTTGCAATACTAATGCATGCATCCATCTCCCTCTTACCATTTAATTCTATAGATATCTTACTAGCATAGACTTTCACGACGGGGTAATTCGGCACGATTACAGGTATAAGCACGGAGTAAACGGCCTACGGGAACGTTGGGGGCTCGTCCAAGACGTTGAGTACGAATACGGCTACAATACAAATGAATATATCTCTCTCATCTTACAATACTAATTCATATAGCTATCTCACTCACATAGACTTTCACGACAGGGTAATTGGGCGCGTTTTCAGGTACGTGTACGGAGTAAACAGCCTGCGGGAACGTCGGCGGTTCATCGGGTACATCGAGTACGGATACGGTTACGGATGCGGTGCCGAGCCGCTTGTCTATGGCGCCGTCTGTTGCGGTTACGACGAACGCGTACTCCTGTAGATAAGTATATTTAATGTGAATTATTAAATGCAATTTTTAGGGATTTGAAGTCATATGGCAAAAAAAGGAAACCCTTTTAGATTCGTCCTGTCTGTCTGTCTCTACATATCCAAATTTTTGGAAACACTGGGGACTATACATACTATTGAAATTAGTAGATGTATTCTGTAAAACGCTTTTAGATCTTATACTAAGAATAATAATAATTACTAGTTACTACTTAAGTACCTAACAAAAAAAATTTTTTCGACTTCAAAGTTTTGCGGCTTACCTTTGTATCCTCATAATCCAATTTTGTATTTGTAGTGATTTGACCAGTCGCATTATCGATGTTAAACGGTAGATGGTGTGGAATTGTATAGCTGACTATCGCATTTACTCCTTCGTCTGCATCTGTGGCGTGGACGTAGCCTACAGACTCGCCGGACAGACCTGAATAACAGATAGATTAAAATGATGACTAAGTACGGACGCACTGAAATGAGTTGAGCAACAAAGTTCGCTTGATATAAGTAGTTATATATTTTGCGTAGCGATTATCGAAGTAAAAAGAACAACAGTTATCATAAAAGTTAAAATTATGGAGCTTAGTATTAGCGATAAAAAGTCAGTGATCAAAAATTATTTTTTTAAAATGGATCATGTATAAATTTTGGAATCAGTGATAATTTGGCTTCTAAAAGAAAATAGACTAAGGGCCTGTTTCATCGCTTACAGATACAGATATTTGACAGATACAACCTTATTTGAGAGATTTTGTATCTAGAATCTGTCAAAAAAGTTGTGGATAGCCTAACAGAAACTTTAACAGTAAGCGGTGAAACAGGCCCTAACATTTGTAAGACCATTCCTATACGAGCCTATAAAAAAATATTTTGACATACATACCTTCTTTAACGCTGAAGTTGTATGATTCCTCATCAAACTTGGGGTTGTTGTCGTTAATGTCTGTGACTTTGATGTTGACTGTCGCTGTTGTCGACAGCTTACCCGGATCCTCCGCTCTTACCATCTGAAAAAAAAAAAAACAATTGAATTCTATTAAAATATTCGACGGCCTCTGTAGCTGTTGGTAAGCGCGTTGGTAGCTTAAGCCGGGGTCGCGGGTTCGAATCCCACCGATGGAACAAAAGTTTTTCAACGTTCCTGGATCTTGGATGTGTATTATATGTTGTGTGTATCATCATAGAGGAATTTTGGTCTATGGCATCATATTTATTTATTTATTTAAAAGGACACCAGCGGTACATATATTAAACATTACAATCACAAAGTATAGTATAACATAA
>JAOTAV010073277.1:0-13255 GCA_026546445.1 Cyclargus thomasi | reverse complement strand
AATCCCATACAAAACAAGCGAAGCGATTATCGTGAACGTAAATCGCTTGCCACTGGTGGGGGGGGGGAGGGCGGTCTACGACTACATAATCGCTGTGTGACATAGGCTACAGTTACATGTAGAAAAGTTGTTACTTTTCTACATGTTTTGTTTGCTCTCTTGATCAAAATGAAATATGACAGGCATTATTACATCTTGTGGAATGACGACTGGGCAGTGGCGTCGAGGATATAATTGAAGACATACGTGGAAGAAGCGAATAACTAACATTTTACAACCTTCGAGTAATTACATATTTTTCACAAAAAATTTGATAAATCTCATAATTTAGCGATTTCATTATGCAGCTTGTCTATCTAGCTACATATCAATTACACATTATTTTAATTTCAAATCATTTTTCCGGTCCTAAAGCGTCCACTTACGCAAAATACCAGCAGTTTTTCAAATGTTACTTACCCGCTTCTTCCATTTATGTCTTCAATTATAATAGGAGAAGGTTGTCATCCCGTGCGAAGCCGGGGCGGGCCACTAGTGACAATATAAACTGCTTACTTGAACAATATTGACTAGTTTTCCAGTAGCATATAACACAAACCAATGTTGTAGGTTAATTATATACAAAACTATGAGAATCGATTGGTAACATTATAATTGTCAAAATGTTATCCACATCGAAACCAATAAATGTAATTTATAGTAGCGTAAACGAGTTGACTACATTAGGTATATTGATTTTTTATGATTATTGATTAAACATCAGTATCACTCATAGTAGATTTTAGATTTAATATACTAATGCATAAAAAATGTCTGTTTGTTACCTCTTCACGCCTGACTCTGAACCGATTTTGTTGGAATGGGGCTCTTGGAATTCCAGGAGAGAGCAAAATGTAGAGTTCCCGTTCGATAAACAAATAATAATTTAACGTCCGTAGCCCAGTGAGTAAGACCGTTGGTATGCACTTGAGAGGGTGCAGGTTCGAGCCCCGCTGGAGGTGTGTACCAATGGGACATTTTCTGATCTCAAGTACATACTACGAATGCTCATTGCAGTGGGAGAGCCGTGCTTCGGCACGAATGGGCCGGCTTGACCGGAGTGATACCACGGTCTCACAGAAAACTGAGGTGAAACGGCGTTGTGCTGTGTTAGTTCAGTGATTGAGTTGACTGGCAACGCACTTGCGACTCTTTGGATGTTACGAGTGTCCATGAGCGACGGCAGTTAGTTTACTTCAGGTAACCCGTCTGCTCGCTTGTCCCCTGAGTAAAAACTTGATTATAAATTATATTATTGAATATCGCACAAACAATAAATTAGCAAAAAATATTAAATGCTTTAATTAAACTTGTAGAGTATAGTTTTATCCGCTCTATGCTAGAAGGGGGATATTATTTTTTTAAAGTATGTATGTAGGTACATTTTTAACACGCTTTACAGCCTAAGAGGCCTGTCGAGTTACATCTTGTAGGGTATCATTAAATTCGTCATGGATCTTAAGTACGTTGCTAGCGGTGATTTTTTGAATTAAACTTATTGTGAGTAAAATATTGGTTTGATATATGACCCGACCCGACAGCCCATACAAAAACGTCCGCGACTGACGTCAGACGCGACTGACAGCACATAAGAAACGTCCGCGACTTACGTCTTTAGTTTGCACTTCAATGTATGACGGGGGAAATTGAAAGAGTGCCAGATGACGGATCTACGTCATTTAGTCGAAATATGTCAATTCCATGTAAGTCGTGCTCTGTCGGCTGAGTCTAACATACCCCGGCCAAACACTGAGACCCACGATCTGTATCTGTTTCAACTTCTTTGATTGTACAATTATTATCTAGATCGCGGCTGTCAGTCACGTCCGTAAGTCGCGTCCGTTCAGTGTGTTTTCGCTTTAAGTAGGTATGTAGTACCTACAGGGAGTGTTGCATAATTTTGTTATGTAAGTTTATCTATACGTATAATAAAACAGTAAACTTGGAGTGTCTGTGAATCTGTACATTTAATATTTTAACAAAATAATCGATGTGGGGGTGCTCACGAACAGTAGCAGAACACGTATCGACAAAAAAACTTTGTCTATTTATCTGTTTGTACGCACTAATCTCTGTAACTACTGGACGGATTTGAATCTCTTTTTGTTTAATAGCTTTTTAAATTAAATCTTTTTTTGTTTAATAGCTATTAAGTATGGGCAACGTATAATACTTTTATCCAAAAAATGTACGATTCCCGTGATATACAAATTATCGTGCAACGAAGTTGTGGGCAACAACTTATTTTAAATAAGTAACGTTAAAAGCTTTATGTTAAAGTACACGACACAAAAATCTCTAAAGGCTATCTTAAGCTATTAATAGATCGTTCTAATTGATCACCAGCCTTGGGGTTCTGTATATTATAAACATAAATAAGTAGGTTAAGGTTGTTAATAAAATACTTAATTTGAAATTCTAATATTTATTGATACTCTAATATCTATACATTAGTGAATTTGAATTCTACGATCACAGGTGGTGAAAAGTTTACCACAATATAAATAACGTACAGTAGAACACATTCTATATATATATATAAAATAACAAGTCCTGACTGACTGACTGATTCATCATCGCCGAGTAAAAACTGTTGAAGCTGCAGCCATGAAATTTGGTGAGTAGGATTGTTTTATTGGGTAGACACCCGCTAATGTGGTTGAAAGTTTGTATGAAAGTTCGTCAGCTGTTCAGTTGAAGACATGAAATTTTATTTCTGAGCTACTGATTCTAAATAAATGGATACGTGTTTAAGCGTTTCATAACTTTTTACTTCCATAGGGTGAAATAGGGGTTGAGAGTTTGTATGAAAATATTTTGGAAAGCCGCGGGAAAAAGCTACTCATACTATATAAATTAAATCGGGTGCATTTAAAAAATCTACGGAAACAAACAATCAAACGAATCTCTTGATGGAAACAACTAAAGTCGCCCATGGACACTTGTCTCTCTTTTTTTAAGTTTTGCATTCAACACTTAAAAAAAGAGAGACAAGTGTCCTTGCGCTTTGATTTTTGGAATTTTTTCCTACGGGGCGTTTAATCGCATCATGAGTATCAATATGTAGTCTCTAAATTTTAGTTAACTAATTTGAAATATACCTATTTTCATTTAAATATGTTCAGCAGTTGCTGCGTGACTGACTGAAAAATATCCAAACAAACTTTAACATTTATTTAAATTTAGTTGTTAGCCACGACTACGTCCGCGTTTATAAATTATCCCGTTTTTATACAATTTTTGATTATTGCCCGGCTAACCAAGAAAAAAAAATCAAATCCAGAGAGTAGTTTCTAAGAATAGCGTATTCAAAAAAAAAATTCTTTAGCTTTATATTATTAGTATAGATAAGATGACTCCTCCTAAAAACCTGCGACCACTTGAACCCTGTGGTCTAATAGTAATGAGCGTAAAGGAACTTTTTACTACGTAACATACCTGGTTTCGGTGAACCGGTCACCATCACCGAAACCGATGTGGGAGTTACTATTATTGTAATGGAACTCGTGTATTATAAAATTATCCCAGGGGTAGATCGGATCCCAGCAACTAGCAGCCACCGAAACAACAGAATACAGGAACATAGAATAATAAGGCGGAAAGATGTACAGATAGACTGACTACGGCCGGCAATATTTAAATAAACACTTAGCAACAATAAACCGCGATAAGTGCGCCTCAAACCTCAACATTTAGTTGTGTACGGTCAGCAGGAATGTTGAGCGGTCCGTTTTATAGCGAGCGCAGCAGCTATGGAACACAAAAGTGTCACCTCGAGTATATCGTAAACTGTGCCTGGAGCCTTATTTATAAAATTATCTATTACATATAATGAACCAGTAAAATTGGTGTACATTTAATATTTTTAAATAAAAGATTTGGGGGGTGCTAAGAAACAATAATAGAACACATTACCTGTTTGTCTGTTTGCAAACGCTAATCTCAGGAACTACTAAACGGATTTGAATAAATCTTTTTTTGTTTATTAACTATTAGGTCTGGGACACATATGGGATACTTTTTATTCCGGGAAAATGTATGGTTCCCCCGTGACATACATATTTTTGCGCAAGAAAATTGCGGGCACCAACTATATATATAGTTTATCATAAATTTGCGAAATTGACAAAAACTTAACATGTAGCAATTCTATATATTTATGGCAATTTTCCAAGGAAGCGTTAAAAATCGTGTCGACTAGCGAAATCCGGAGGATACTCCGGATTTTTGTAAAACGGCTATAAGAAACATCTTTTTAACTATTGATATTTTGAACTATTGGCGACTTCAGCACTAATTTTAGAAATCGTGTCAAAAGTCGAAGTACGTAGGAATAGTAAAAATTAATCATTATACTTTAAGGCTGCTAGAAAATTTATGACCCATGGATAATAAATTATTGTTAACTTTCGTTGTGTTCGTATACAGTAGTACATATAGTTCATTTACTGTTGCCCATTAAAGCATGTGTTGATTTATATATTATTTTTGTTCACGGGAAGTCTTGCAAAAAGTTTTTTTTAAAAAACTTTTCGCCTAACAAGACGAAGTAACATTGATCTCTTTTTTTTAAATAAAGAAATCGTTGCTTTCCAATCCGTATACTTTAGAAATAGAGTAAGCTATTAATAATTTAGCTTAAACCACATATTTTCTAAAATAAAACCTATTTCTTTCTACATTACATTATTTTTATATAATTTTTTAATAGTTTACGTCTGACAAAAAAAATACAAAGTAAGAAGAGTTATGAATATGCGAATCTAAAATATTCGAGGCCTAAAATTTTTAAAAGAAATTATCTTCAATTTCATAATTAAGGAATGATTTCTTTTCGTGACTTTTTAACGATAAAGAACCGTAAAAAGTGAACTTCTGAACGCGATGGCCGCTGAGATATGTTAACAATCTACGGTAACAAGCGAAATATGTTTTAATTGATGATAAAACATCAAAATCCACATGTTATACCACAGTATAAATATATATAGAGAATATTTTTATTTAACAACACCACACTAACGCTGTGAGGGGCATCGAACTTTTTTTTAAATCAAGTTATATTTGGAATCAGCAAAAGAGGACGCACACACTAGTATATTTTTGATTAAAAAACCGGCCAAATTTTTTTTAGTTGGACTCGCGCAGGTTGGCTTGGTTTTTCATATTAGAGCAGATATTTATAAAAAATATGTTTTTTGTATGAGACGCCTCCTTAATTATTAAGTTTATTTAAACTTTATTATTGATTAGTAAAATATAAAAACAATTTAGTGAAAATTTTAAATGCCTGCCTATTGCCATTATTAATATGGCGCAAAAAATAACAAAGAACACGTTTGTTGTGTGAGAGCCCCACTTATTTATTACATTTATTATGGTTTTACTATTTGTTGTTATAGCGGAACCAAATTCTTCGACTTCGGCTTCTATGAAAATTACCATTCTTGAGATACTGGAGACAGGCAGACAGACGGACAGTCATCAAAGTCTTAGTAATAGGGTCCCGGATTTTCCTGTTGGGTCAGGAACCCTAAAAATATTGAATTGTCAGTTGCCGTACACACTGTCGTGATTTTAGGTTTTTTATGTAACAGCTCAGTGCAAACACTTAAATTGTCATGCAAAATTTGCCTCTTTATTAAATATGTTTGTATTCAGAGATACTGCTGAATTACTCTACTGTATATAGTTATAGCATTGTGGTTTTGTTGTAGTTGTTGCTAAAAAGTAAAAAGTCGGTTGGCTTTGATTTCAGATTCTTTTATAATTATAACTTTACGTTATGCTACGTAGGTATAAATAGTAGTTTTTGCTACTTAATTATATCAAGACAAAGCACGAGAATTTTTATGAATCCAAATATTTCTGTTTTTGTTAAAATAAAAAACTAAAAATTTATTAAGCGCGTTAGCTCTTTTTAATAAAACACGACTATAAATATAATAATCAAGTGACCAGTCTGCTCATTTTCCCAATAATTTCATGAACAAAATCACTACTACTAATCATCTGTATTGTCTAAATTATTTAATAAACATTTATTTTCTGCGCACCGTACTCGAACCTTACTCCATATCATACCACATGAATAATGCAGCCCGCTCCAAATAATATACGATTACACTCAGGGAAAATGCACTTTCTTTGTCTTACGGCGTTTTTGTTGGTACGACTATTTCTGTTATATCTAGAGTTTGTATGTTTATCTCTATGGTAGCAGTTTTTATCTCATTGCAAATTATATTTAAAATGTTTTTTCCAAATTTGAATTTTTTGATTTCAATAATAATATCTATGGACGCTTCACACTACGTCGGTAGCCCCGCGCTAAGTGTGTTACAGGTACCAGACAACGGAAATATATTTAATACTTTTATACTATACACGTATTTAAGATTTTTATTATATGATACACATATTTAAAACACATCCAAGCCGCAGAAACATTGAAAAACTTTTGCTCCGTCGGCAGGATTCGAACCCGCGACTCCCGGTTTAAGCTTACCAACTGAGCCACAGAGGTCGTCGTCGTTTAAAAAATTAGTAACGTGGTGATGTGTATAATTACACTCGAATTGCTGAATAGATTTTGCTTTTAAATGAAGAAGGTTTGAGTCCCGAGAATGGACAAGGATACTTTTGCTGAAAAATGTATTATTCTTGCGAAAAAAAAATATAACAGCGGGCTGTCATTTTGTAATGAAATTTCTCAGGAGCATTAAAAAATTACTCTTGAATTTAGAATTTTTTGAATTTCAAGTATATTTTAGCGCAATATATAATTTACGTGTTAAACGAAATTTCTAATAAGTCGACCATTTCACGGCGGCTACTCGGACCGCAATTAGACATGAGCCAGCGACCGTAGCAAGGGTTAGATGATTATTAAGATAACGAACAAAAGTGAAAAGAAAAAGTTTTGGCTGTTTAACAACTATATCATGAATAATTTGATCCAAATTACAGTTACTGTGAGTGACCTGGCCCGACCAAACTCCTAAATATCGGTAGCAGCAGGCGGTCTCATCCTTGAATATTGAATAACTGACATGCGTTTTGATATTGACACAAAATTCAAGTTCTTAGCCTCGTGTCACGGTTTAAGCTTTTTTCAACTTTGTTCGTGTTGGTCCAATTTTTTTTATTCAGAACTTTTGTCGTGCATGTCAAAATTGAAGACACTATGGGAAGAAGCGGGTAAGTAACATTTGAAAATCTGCCGGAATTTTGCGTAAATGGACGATTTAGGACCGAAAAAATTATTTGAAATTAGAATAATTTGGTTTTGATGTTTAGCTAGTTAGACAAGTTAGATAATTAAATCGCAAAATTACAAGATTTATCGAAATTATTTTATCAAAAGGAATGTTGTAATATGTTAGTTATTAGCTTCTTTCTACTTTATTTAATATCTAAATTTTTTGCCAAGATGTATTTAGCTCATTTCAAAGCCTTACTATAAACGAGTTTTGAATATTATCAAAATGATAAAACTTTAAATTTTTGTTTCATTATATATTTTGAGATTCTTAAAACAAAAGGTATTCTTTTATATATTATTTCTACACAATTTTTATTTCTGTTTGATCTAAGACAAAATGATGAATTATGCATAATGTGATGCGAAATCATAATAATTATTTTGCATTTTTAATTAATAAATTTCGTGGTATATCTTCAGGCAGTATTTGATAAATCGGAAGAAGCTATAAGATCGAAAAATAATTTATTTCATAACAAATCTACGACTAACGGTTAAAATTAATTGTTTTATATTAATTTATAATTAGAAAATAGATTAAAATCGCTCTCCAAACATGAGACGGGTGAACAACTTGACATAAATCACGTTGGATTGCGATTTTTTTCCTTTACGACACATTTATTATACATCTCAATATATCTATTTTGGAGGTCATATTGCAAAAAGCAATAAACGTACACACGACGCGGTAATATTTTACAAATTTTTCGCCAAAAAAAAACGGTAAAATTTGTCATTTATGAAAGTAATAAAATTGCAGTCGTAACTTTTTATACTCGTCACACTTTCACTGAATTGTAAATTTTTCGAATACCGTCATAATGTCGTAGTTATTGAAACATTGAAAAACTTTTTGCTCCGCGTCGGCGGGATTCGAACCCGTGACCACCGGTTTAAGCTACCAACGGCTTACCAACTGAGCCACAGAGGTCTATAATTAACAGCTAAACAGAAAATATATGATATAAACAGCGCCCATGTGAGCCTTTGTGGCTAAAAGAGTTCAAAAAATTCAAATTTGATATAAAAAAATATAAAAAATACATTTATATAATATTGAGGTTTATTTAAAATAAACATATTTAATTCAAAACTGTCTTATTCTCAAAATGCTTATTACATTTTTAAAACGCAAAAATTCGCTGTAAATTATAATTTTAAGTTTCTATTTAAACTATAACATTTGCAAGTGGCAATGTACCATTAAATAAATAGACAAGTAACTTGCTCAGTTACAAGATATTTTACAAGTCCGTTAACCCTACAGATAAATTTGCTAATTTTAGTAAAGAACTCTTGTACCTTATTATACGGAAATTTTCTATGTAGTCATTTTATTCACGCTTTGTAAACATTGTTAGCCTAGTCCTGTTGTAGTTCCCAAGTGTAATAGACGTATACTCTCTATATTTTAGAGGAAAATCGTACTAATATTTAAAATTACTGTTGTCAATCTTAATACAATTTTTGACTACTTCTTTGTCATTATCTTTATTGGAAAGTGAAAGGATTGTGGGGATATGCGTGGCGTCCCTAATGCAAGATCTTCCGACCGGGCGAGGTGTTATGCTTGGCCAGGCTTCGGCCCACGTGATTCATTCTGTCGGACTGAGCAATCTTCGATAGCGCAATACAGAATTATTGCGTTTATTTTGGGTAAAGCCACAGGATGTCGCGCAGCATAGGCTTCTTTTGATCTTGAAAAATTTCTATGTTCCCAGAAGATTTGTTTAATTACCAATTTCCGAATTTCACGCGAGCAAAGCCGTGGCCAAGATCTAGTATATTTTTATAAAACGACTTTTATCAACTTATTTTTTTTAACATTCCCAGTTAACAGCTTGGCTTGTATTACTCATCCTATCTATTTTATAAAATTAAAATATAAGGGCCTGTTTCACCGCTTACTGATAAGTGTCGGATAGTCTATCCACAATATTTTTTAGAACAGATGTTGTATGTATCTATCAAAATCTAATCTATCAAAAAAATTATGAACAGCCTATCAGAAACTTTATCAGTGCAGGCCCTTAATAACTCATACTAAGTAGATATTGAGGAGCGAACGAACTGTGCGTACGGTAGAATATAAACACCAGCACAAACATGGATATAAATAACTGAATGAAGCTAATCTTTACAAATTATATGAATAGGTTGTGGGTAAAATCCTTGAAAATAATTATACACTATAACGAGCCCATGAAATTAATTACAAAAACCCAAGATTTACCTACACCAACAAATATAATTAGGGGCAAATATTTAGCATAAGGAGGCCAAAAATAGTTTATACTGTAGTAGCAACACATTTCAAGAACAATGATAATAAAGAATTGAAGACGTCATTAAAATATGATTTCATATTATGTAGATTTTATTTTGATAAAATTAATTGAAATAATTATAAAAATTACGGCCGTAGGTATTTAATTACATTTTTAAGTTTCCGTGGTTTTGAGGTTTTAATTAATTTCAAGACCTCAATTTGACAAAATGATTATGAACTTAGAATTTCCGATCCGAAACCTTTGATGTAGGTAGATGAGTTTTTTTTTTGAGATGACAATTTTGTGTCAAAATCTTGTAGGCTATCCAACATTTTTTTTCTAGATCTATAATAGTTTTCAAATACGATCTGATCTCTTTGTTTAAGATGGGCTCAGTTTAGAAATCGTCCTCGATAGCGGTTATTGGAACAGTTGTGGTAATTACATAATTATCAACCACGCTACGCGCCGCACGCACTGGAGCCTGCGACCTTGACAAATTATCATCATCCTCAACATCATGGAACTCAACATCATCACCATCATCGTCTTCGTCATCATTATCATCATGTCTCTTTTCTTTATCTTTTTATCGTCTTTAATTAGGACAGTTTTCACCGATTCATGAATATGCAAGAAATGATTTTAAAGTGGTATACAAAGAAAAATAATTGAACATTTTTAATTTCTGCTGCTAATTTTTCTTATTTTTGTGCCTGATTATATAGTTTACCCATTTTTTTAAGAGCCTAAACTATCCCACTACTGGGCAAAGGCCTCCATCAAGGTCTTCTGTGTATGTCGTTTTAACGCCACCGCAGCCCAGCCAAATTAAATAATATTATTAAAATAAAAGTAGATGAAGAACATTCAATGTATGCAGAACTGGAGATAGATATCCAAAGCCAAAATGACGACCTTATTTTCGGCCAACAGCAATATTTCACTTTGAAATTCCTAATAAATGAATTTTAGTGAGGAATGCTCCCACCGTTTTGATAACGTGGGTATCGCTGACTCCGACTTTTTATGGCGTTTCGAGTAATAAATAACAATGATATAACAATTGTTTCGCGTGAGACAAGGGCAGTCGTGGGATGTCCTACCGATCCCACCGCGCCCGCTTCGATCTCGTGAGAAACGTTCGTGTCCAAATCATTGATTGCGATTATTGTCATTGTCGTGGCTTAATTTGAAGACTAATTGCTGGTGCTCAAATGCCCGCGAGATCTAAAAATAGAGCGGTTAAGATGTAACTTAAATCAGATGTACCCGCGGAGAAAATGATACCAGCCAGTTGGCGGACCTACGTCGTTTGGTCGAAATACATAAATTACTTATACGTTGCCATAAAGCTACCATCTTAGTTACAATTAATGGCAATTTTACATAAAGTAGATCGCAATATTTGCTGTGGGACAGCTTCGCAACGTAGGAGTCGGCTCAACTCAAGGAAATACCACGGTTACACAAAAAACAATGTTATGCTTTTTTTTTTGTTTCGTCCGTTTCCTACCCTCAATTTCTCTATTGCACCTCAAAGGACCAGCAACACTCTTGCACGTCCTCTGACGTAGCGCATCTGTGGGCGACAGTATTTGCTCGCCGTCAGGTAACACATAAGTTGCTAGTTTCCAATGTGGTAGTCCCAGTTTCTAGTTGACAAGGCTCTGGTTGTAGGAATTTTTAGGGGGCAAGCGAGAAGACGTGTTAACTGATGGAAAGCAACTGCCGTCGGCCATTGACACTGGTGACATCCGAAGAGACGCAAGTGCGTTGCCGGCCTGAGGGAATAGGGAATGGGACTAGGTATAGGGGGATTAGGGAAGTCGGGCCACCAGTAAAACCTGACTAGCCTGGCTCCTGGCTTATAATATTGGAACCGTATTTCTCGAGCACATATTGTTCAAGCAGTTATAGGACTGTGTCAACAGACCGGTTGCTTTTGAATGCACAGAAAACCCATCAGAGTATACAATGGTGAAGAAAAACCCATGAATACCACATTAAGGGACAATACAGACATGCAGGTCACGCGCAGGCGCTGGCGTGGTAGCGAGTGTGCGGGGGGCCTTATTGTGTGAGCCTGTAATTTGTCACTGGACATGTTCGGAAATTATAATATCGTTTGTTCTCACACCTTACATTAGAAAACGCCAGGGTTCGAAATACAAATATCCTGATTAAGGTGGTGAAGGAAATTTAAAAAAATATTAGGTGTTGTCTCTGAGGCGGTGAGGAATTCGGAAGTTTAAATATCCAGGAATGAATGATATAAGACTGTAGAGTTTGTTTGTTTGTTTGAACGCGCTAATCTCAATAACTACTGGCCGGAATTGAAAAATTATTTTTGTATTGTTTAGTCTATTTATCGTGGAAGGCTATAAGCTTATAACATCACGCTACGACCAAAAGGAACCTAACAATAATAAAAAAATGTTGTAAAAACGCGATAATTAAATAAAGTTTATACGTAGTCGCGGTCAATAACTAGTCCAGGAAAGGAACGCCTTCTATATATTTTACTACATTAAGAGATACGTTGTGTCGCTTTCGAACTCGATGCAACCAACAAATCCAATTTTAATGAAACTTTATTATCTCAACTATCGGATTTTAGCTACACGTTTTGTCGCGGTATTTGTCGACGAACTCAACAGCAACATCTAAACTGATCATCCTTAAAGTACGTCACACGTAAAGGAATCCCCCCCCCTGTAGGTGGGGATCCTTAGTTTAGTGACATCACAGTACAAGTTTTATAAATTTAATTTCGAATTTGAAATATTGGGGTAGTTTCAATTTTTAGCGATTCAATTTGCGAAATCGCAAATTTGTGTTTGTTATTAACTGTGACAAGGAGGGAAGGGTCTAAAACTCGTGAAATTTGTGTGACGCATGGATGGTCCATAGTAAAGCATACACAATTTTATCAAAATTCTATACCTAATAAGAAAGTTAATTTTAGACCTAATAAGGCCAACATATTCTATTTTACCTACAGGATCAAAATGATTAGAAAATTAAAAGCATTACTTCGTCTGACATCAAATTATGTGTAAAATTTATCATGAAGCAGATGATAAATATTCTCATTATCGGCTATGCTTATGACAGGTCATAGACATGGCTGATCGTATCGACATCATTGACATCTTGTAAAATACCGACAGGCTTTAGTTACTATGTTGCTAAAGTTTCACTAGCATTCCTGTTTTATTAAAGATATTTACGGGGCAAGGGGATTAACTGATGGTAAGTAACTGCCGTCGCTCATGGACGCTCGTGGCATCCGAATAGTCGCAAGTGCGTTGCCGGCCTTTAGGGAAAAGGGATAGGGGATTAGGGAAGTTGGGCACCGGAAAACTCACTCACTGAACGAAACACGGCACGCCGTTTCACGCCAGTTTTCTGTGAGGCCGTGGTATTACTCCGGTAGAGCCGGCCCGGAGATCACAGGTTCTTTTGTTATTAGGAAATTTTCTACTTGTATCCAAATGGCCTTGTAGCATATTTCTGTCAAATACTGAATAGTAAAATCGATGCCAATAACATTGATCCTCAATAAAAAAGTAGCGAAGGAGTGGTATTCAAAATGTTATGTTGCGAGTTTCTTACGCCGGTTCTTCTCGCCGGGTTAGTTCCCGAACCGGTGGTAGGCGCCGTAGTCTCGACGTTC
>JAOTAV010073266.1:0-13256 GCA_026546445.1 Cyclargus thomasi | reverse complement strand
CTTACTTAATGGGGATGTCTCATGGATATGTTTGTATTTGATTTTATTGAGAAATAAAGGTATTATTATTATATTATATTATAACATGTCATGTCTTACATAAAAAATCAAAAGATATATAGATCATAAATTTCCTCATAAATACTCGTAAGTATCAAAATTATGAAATACAACTGTACCCAATTTTTAACCGAAAACAAAAGACTGTTTCGGAATAATATTTATAGTAAAAATAAATGGAAGGTTCAACTTATAGTAGCCAGACTATATATTCATTAAAATTTGAATAATTACTAGTTAATTTATGCAATTTAGATATTATGAATTTTGATTGTAAAAGGGGTTGTCGAAACAAAAAGTAAAATTTAGTAATAGTAAAATTTTACACCGAATTTCAGTGATGTACTGAAATTCGGTGTAAAATTTTACTATTATTTTCTCAAATAAGTCTTCGAATAAGTTTTTTTAAAGTAATCTTCGATATTGCGGCGAAAAAATGAAATGGATATTTATCCATAAGGGCAACTATCCTATTTAGGCTAGTTGCCCTTATGAACGAAAAATAAAAGAGTACATTATTATGATAATTTGAATCATTAAATAGATAAATATATTGATCTTCTATCACATAATTATGATATCAATTTAATTTTTATAAATTTTAAAATTGCCCTTTTTTAATCGGTATATCCATCACGTGATCCGAAACGCTGTCCGCAATAATGAGTCAGTGCCGTCACTATATTGAAAACAAACAACGACGAGGGTGGTGTAAAATGTTCATATTTTTAAATTCTTGATAATTAAATTCTGAATGAGGTTTTTAGAATTAAAGGAGGAGGTTTCTCAATTCGACCGAATATATGTTCTTTTTAAAATCTTTTGAAAAGCAGTTGTTTCTTTTGCGATTATTGTCGTCACAGACATCCCATCATGGCAGAAAGCGTTTTCGCGGCATTCAAAATTCTATGAATTTTAAATTGTTTTATGACTGTTTAGTGAGAATATATTGAGAAAATAAAATAATAATTGAAAAGTGGTTATGTTCGAAATAAATTGTCCTACTTTTGCAAAAATCTCAAATACCCTATTAATGATATTATGAAGTCTTTCTTTGTGTTTATAAAGGAAAAAAAAATGCGAGGCACACATTGGGGGGGTCAGTAAACCTAAAAAATTAAGAGTAACAAAACAACAATGTTCTAATAATCACATTTCGTTTCAGAACGACGTAACATGTAAGCGAATAGAGAACATGTTCCGAAACACAAGCCAGTCGACCTCAAGCGGGAAGGAGTTGCAGCAACTAACCGAGAAGTTCATAGACCTGACCAACAGGGCAGACTCCGTACTGCAGAAACTGGAGTCACGAGTTAATGACGACGGAGACGAAACGGCAGAACCATCTGAAGTGACTGCCGCAGCCGATAGATTGCTTAATAAGCTGAACGGGATAAGGTGACTGTTACATATGCCTTGCCTGCGTATTATGGGGAGCCATTCATATGTTGACTTTCATCGTTTCAATACATCGCAAATGCACTCGTAATTAACTCAAACAAAATAGCTTTACCAACAGCCATGGTTACGAATTGATTAATTAATTATATTTGCGTTAGCACAAGAATTCAGTTCATATTATCTTTTCAATAGGCTAGTTACCCTTATAAATAAAAAAATTAAAGGGTATATTATTATGAAAGTTTGATTAATTAAATACGTTCATTACGTGCTAGAGCACTAAAACAAGTTATAAAGACTTTTAGTGCAGTGGTAACTACATAACAATTAATGCCAAGGCAACTAATATCCTATTACAGTGTGCAATGTGCTTGTTGCATTTAATGACCAAATATTTAACAGCCAGTATATTCCTATGAAAATATTGTTGTGATCTTACTACAAATATTTTTATAGATACTATGCATAAATATTAGGTTTGCAACATCTGAAGTGAAAAAAAAAAATTCAACATATTTTTGAAGAGGCCTATGATGCACTTGGCATCTATGCCACCCTCATAGTATCATTCACAATAATTTAAACAGCACGATCTCTTATAAATTAAAAACAACTTAATTAAAGTGCGAGCCTCTTGTGAAAGAGGCGACGCCAATATTACATTAATTTGTCCTCCATACAAATTTCCTGCAAATAACTGCTCTCTGAGGTCACGATTTTGGACACAATCTACCAACAAGTGCATTAAGTCTTCTGTAACACTACAGTGGACACAATGAGGCGACTCTCGCTTCCCAATCATATGATTAAAATTATTAAGTGGAATGTGTTCAGATCGCATTCTCAGAACTGTAACCAAACTTATTCTAGACATCTTTGTGTTTTCAAACCTAGGTCTCAGGCAAGGTTCATAATTCAATGTCCTGCACCAGATACCCTTCAAGACCGAACTATCATTAAAAACTTTCCTCCATCTATCAATACAAATTTGTTTAGCTACATGATACAATTCTTAATTATATGGCTGTACTTTGGCTGACCATCACAGATTGCCTCCCTCGTCAGTTGGTCAGCCATCATGTTACCCTGCAAAGCTGTGTGGAAGGGTATCCATTGTAATCAAATACAAGCTGTCTCATCAAAATCATTTAAGATTTTAAGAATGTCATATGCAATAGGTAATGATAGGTCCAGGAATGATGAGGGTGTTGGTGCCGCATTATTTGACATACAAAGAAGTGTTACATCCAAATGAAAACTTGGAAGATACATTTCTATAATGCAAGCTAAACTTATTGCAATTCTTGAAGCACTTTGATATGTTCAGAATAATGGCTTATACCGAGTTGTTATTTTGTTGGACTCAATGTCTGCGCCTCAAACATCTGAAGTTTATCTAACCTAAGTCTAACATTACCTCTATTAACGGTGTCAGTTCACAAAATCAGATTGTTTCTCACAAAATAATTTTTTTTAGAAGTGAAAAGAGCTCAGAAGAGGATGACCTTTGGGATGAAGACCAGGAGGCAACTGGACTGGACAGCATGAATGATCTGATTGAAGAAGAGAAGGAGTATATAAGCATGATGAGGGAGAGGAGCAAGATAACCACAACAGAGAGCGTACCCACACGACCACACCGGAGACATCTGCACAAACACCCATATGACCGGGGACCCACTTGGAAAGAGTACACCGGCAAATAAAATATTGTATGTACTTATTATAAAAATAAAGTCATTATAACTATGGTTTTTTTTATTTCCTAAATTACCCAGCTAAAGTCATTGAAGAATATTCAAAGGACCTATTTAATTAGGATTATGTTGAGATACTTTGAGTCCTGGGAATGGACACAGGAAACATTTTATCTGTGATAAATGTACTACATACAATAGACAAATTTGTTAGTGTGTTCAAATGTGTAATACTAAAACTTAGAATTTTTCTATCCGTTTACGATTATAAACACCCATTATTGGCGATGAGTATTGAATAATACTAGTTTGAATGAACTAGTAAAAAACAGAAAGTTTTCAAAGAATTACATACTAGCTGTTGCCTGCAACTACATCTGTGTGAAACTTGATTACTGCTTGGCTCATATTGGTCACAACCAATAGGAATATAGCATCACAATGTTATATAGCCTATAGCCTTACGCAATAAATGGAGTAACTAACACAAAAATAATTTTTCAATTCCAGTCAGTAGTACATGAGAATAGTGCATTCAAACTCTTCAGCTTTAAATTATTAGGATTTTAATTTTATTCAAAATTCTTTTTAATTTTAGGATTAAAAAACTTACCTCCAGCTTAGCACTATTTTGGAAAATAGTAAGAGCTTTGTGGGTTAACTGAGCAAAGCATGAACTCAATGTAGCAACCTTTTGACGTGCAGAGAAAACTATTTCTGGATCTTCATTTTCCAACTCCGCTGAAAATATAAAATATTTTTAACATAGTAATTGTTGATTACATATTATATTATTCTAACTTGAATCAATTTCAATTGAAACACTGTAATAAAATATTAGAGATCAAAACTTGTTTGCATTATAACTGTTTACTTACAGAAGTAAACAGTTATAATGCAAACAGGAGGATGATTGTCCATTTCAATAAAAAAACTAAGGCTTAGAAGCCTCGCCTGTGAAGTTGTCCCATAGCAGTTTAACACATTTATGTAAGACCTATCAATACTTTAGTTCTTTGAAATTTAAACAATCTCTGCAGCAAAAATAGTCAATAATTTCATAGGTGATGTGTGTTACCTAATATAACAGGGTGTTTGTATTTGAAGCTACTTATACAGAGGCTCAAGAGTATTATTATATACTAAACACAGTGTAGGGAGCTTTATCTTTTATTATGGAATAAAAATATAAATAATAAAGCCGTATTATCTCGTAAACAAAAAATATAGCAATGGTGATCTATTGATGTGGCAGGTTAACAAAGAAATGCCCTAAGATTTGTAACCAAAAGTGCTACAGAGAATTAAGACATGGATTACTTACTTATAGAAGTATCTAATTCGACACATGCTTTATCAAATTCCTTTTCTAATATATCTAACCAACGAAATCCTACTCCGGTCGTCGCCATCTTCACACCAATAATTTGTTGACAAATGACAACAATAAAACAATAGAATGTCAAAATGACTTTTATTTTCTTAATATTCAAGTTTCAAGTCTCAGGGCTGCACTAGAAGTATAAACTTCTTGGGGCTGCAGCACCTTTGAAACCAGTTTCTAACTTGAGGAATCAGATTTAATTTAAACAAGTTTAAAGGCCCGTTTCACCGCTTACATATATGTAATCTATCCACAACTTTTTTGACAGCTGATGTTGTGTGAACAAACTGTCAAAAAAGTTGTAGATAGCCTAACAGAAACATTACCAGTAAGCGGTGAAACATGCCCTAAAAATATGAATAACGTACCTGTTGGTTATTTTTTTGGTTATTTGAATTTGTCACATTGCCTACAATATTATTTATTTAGCACAGAATACCTATTAGTATAATAGAAATAATAGAATATTTCTAGACTTACTCAGCTTCAGCGCGAATATATGAACATATTTTCGACTTGACTCCGAAACTGTTTTGAGACTTAAAATTCAACCTTAAATGATATTATATTATCTAAGGTTAAATTTAAGGTTATATACATGAGGTAGTTTTTACAAACATAGCCTTTTTTGCATGTAAGAAATGTGAAATTACGTTAAGTAGAAATTATTATATGCATTCTGTGGTAGGATGGCAACGTTCGGTCGAGTCAGAATATTTAAATGTGCCTTTTGAGAATAAGGCTTACTTTTTAGATCAAATAAGAGGGACAAACGAGCAAACGGGTTGCCTGATGGAAAGCAGCTACCAGCGCCTTCATATACACATAAACATTCGCAACATCAGAAGGTGCGTTGCTGACCTTTTAAGATGGAATACGCTCTCTCTTTATAAATTTGCAGGTCGTTTCGGTCCGGAAATACTGCTTAAAGATATTAGACTCTTCCTTGGTAGAAATTCTCACAATCACATTTTCCTAAGTACTTAAGTATCTATTTTAAAACACGTATATTATTATTTCTTTAAAGTAAAGTATAAAAGTATCATAAAATAAGACGCCAAATTTATGATAACTATTTTATTTACAAATAAAAAATCTGTACAACATTCGCTATTTAGCGTACCGTATTAGCTTAATAAATAATTAGTATGTTAAACTTAATCAAAATAATCAGTTATTATATTATAAGCCATATTTCAATTAAAAATAGCTCAAATAATTGTATGCTCTTGCGCACAAAAATTTTATTAGAAACAAGTATAATTTCTATACCATTGAGTTAAAATATTACTTACTACTCGTACATTTATTCTGCTCGCGAGCTACGGGAATAAAGCAGAAAAACGACCACGGAAGATCCAAAAATTGCTTCCACCCCCTTTCCACAATATATATTTTTTATTCTCGGAGCTCGCATATTAAGCATAACTGTTTTATGCGATTTTGTAGCAAAATAAAATATTAATATTCAGGTAATTAAACTAAAAACTTTACAAGATCGTTGGATTAGATAGCTCATGTACTATCAGTTCCTTCCACATGATCAAAAGGGGTTCTTAAGCACTGTCAAATATTATGTAGAAATTCTGACAAATAACAGTCGATAAATAGTTGAATTATCTATTTCCTTATTTTTTATTTAGTTTGCTAATTCCTTTTAATTATTATTAATAGAATTTCTACATATATTTAAAGGTATGTAAAACTTTGATTTAACGCGTGATATCAGAATTAGTATTCATTACTAATTTTCCATATAACTATATCAGCAAGTTTTGCATGGCCACAACAGAAATGTAAGAGCCTCTCCACACTAAGCGGCTTTGGAACAGAGTTAAGTGAGTTAACGGAAGACATTGACAGCAGTTAGCCTGAAACTACGGTCAATGTCATCCGCTCACTCATTTCACTCCGTCCGCTCCAAATCTGCTTAGTGTAGACAGGCTCTACGAAATAGAAACCCTGACATAATGTGTTAGTTTGTCCCAGTCTTCAGGGACAAACTAACACCACATTTTCGTAAATCTCTAGTCTATTCTACTAGAGAAAGTATCACACAAAACTCTATGTTGACCACTCTAAATGTGTAATGAAATAATTAGCTTTACATTTGAACACTAATGAACACGATCGACGTAACAGTTACCCAAGGAATAACAAAATAATTATAGTGACAATCTTACTTATTGTTAACAAATGAAGTTTAGACAAGCAAATATTTTTACGTGCTTTCACCTAGTTATTTGGGCTGCAGTTTTCCATTTGATATTATCATGTTGTGAGGTCAATAGTGCTGCATCGCGCATTCGAAGATTTCTCAGTCCGACACTATTTATATACAACTGAAATAAATCACTTGTGACGTGGGCTTCGGCCTGACCGAGTATAACACCTCTCTCGACTCTCGGTCGGAAGATCTTTCTTTAGGGCCTCCACGCATATCCCCACACTGGTGACCCTCGACAGGACACGCCTCATTTATCATCATCACACAATGTAGAGTAAAACGCACCTAAGGCATAGCTAAGTGTCCGTCTGTCGGTCTTTGTGTCACCAGGCAGTCGTATTGCAAGGCGAAATTTGAAAATTGATATTTCGGGCCTGTTATTTTAAACTTCGTGTAACCTCCTTCATTTCAGAAGTTGGTTAGTAAGCGAAACAACACTAATCACACTACGCGACATAAGTTTCGCAGTGTTTATGCATAGTGTTCCAGTGTTTACGCATAGTGTCGCATAGTTGTCGCGCACAGTGCCGCAGTTTGTTTATAGTGTCGCTTAGTGCTGTCTTACCTTAAAATATATTTTAAGTTTACATTGAAAACCACTTACAACCCACCCAAACCTTAAATTTAATTGATCATTAGCCAATTATGATTAACCTACAATATTGCATGGTAGATATTAGATAAATTGTTATGAAATAAACAACATTCAGGCCAGTTTACATTCTATATCTGAACATTCTTTTTGTTAAAGTAATATAATCTATGTAGATATATTAACATTTAAAAACATCCATTTAATGTAGCGTAAACTTTTACAGTTTCTAAGTCTGTGATCTAGAAAGTGAAAATACAAAGCAATTAAAGCCCACTTATCGATGTCTCAAAACATTTGCCATAGTTAACAAGACAAGAAAAATATTTTAAAATTTTCCTTGAACCCATATTATCAAGGTAATATTACCTTCATACCTTCCTTCGAGAAATTCGGTTAAAATGCCAATAAATTTGTATTGTTAACCATAAGAAGATATTATTTAAAATTTTGTACCTAAAATACCGAAGTTAGTATTTATGGAAAGTGTACATTACAAAAATCACTGCTGCGCTATTATAGGTATTAGGTACCATGAGTGTTTTTGAGTAATTGTTGAAATTAGTTATAAAATATATAATTTTAAAAATTGTTAAGTGGTAATTAAATAATAAATAAATATAAACAAACCCACTTAAACCCTTTTTCTCTTTTAAACAGCTTATTTTCTGGGAGCAATGTGCAAAAAAAAATGCAAGCGCACACGGTAAAAACGGAACACATGGCGGTCAGCGGCGTAGAAATTGTTCCTTTTTTGTTAAGGGAGGAGCTTTCAAAAACGTACGTTCAGGATGCTATTTAAATTTTAGTTATTCTCAGACTTATTCCCAATTTAATGATGTAGCTTACTTTCATATTCAAAAGCATAAGGTCTTCAAATATATAATTATACCTAGGCCTTTGAACTGTAACACTCGTCTGTCTGTCTGTCTGTCTGTCTGCGATAGCATGCCCGTAATTCGAAGCTCGAAAATCTCTGCTTTTGGATAGAATGTGTATTACTAATCTTACTAAAATATGAATAGCTCGAAGTGAATAGCCTTCCATAGGGTCCAAGCACATTGCTAAATATTTAGCGACGCAATCGTGATACTGTAGCGCGTTTACTTAGATGGGAATCGGGAAGCTGTCGTTAACTGAATGCCACATGTGGCGCTTCTTAAGTCGTGATGCAAAGGTGATACAAATGCGCTTTACTAATGTCATAAAGTACCAATTCTGTCCTGACATGGTCGCGTTTGCAACGATCAATTATTCGTTCCAGCGACTTACAATATTCATCATTACAAAACGTCACCGTGCGCTAGGGCCCATATGCCTGGCATGTATCTGGTCTGTAGTCTGGTTTACACGTATTAAGTAGACAATTAAATTTTAACATGATTTTAAGTAAATAATTGCATGTAAACGCAAAATTTAGTAGAAAGTGGCAAGTTAAGTCACTTAAAATTAAGTTTAAATTTAGTTAACTACTTACTCTACTGAATACGTGTGAACCATACATAATAGAAACATGCGACACCCGTCGCGGACAGACGCTTAACGCAGCGGAAAGCCTTATTCATAGCTAGGCATTAAATATAAGCTTTTTGTATGAATGCCTTACGTTAAATACATTTCTAGTTTCTACACCGTAAAACTATATTTTATTAAACTATTTCAGACATTCACATTCAAGTATGAACTAAACTTGATTGAAAACATGTTACATAAAAATCACATACACTTACAAATAAAGTTTACATATAATTAAAAATGTATACTACTAAGTATAATAAACTAACATAGCAAGAAAACTTATGCGACTATTTTGTACCTACTGTATGCTCTGTTTTAATTCTATTTGGAATTTATTTCGGCCAATTTTACTTAGCTTTGTAATTAAAAACTTATTACGCGGATAAAATGTGATATTTTTGATAATTGCATAGACGCCTATAGACCAAAGGACGTAATATTTCTTATGTTCGCTCCCGTAATGTTTGTCGCAAATTTGCGTACTTATACTTTTTAAAGCGCACCTCAAACACATGTAATATCATGACAATGTTAAAAAAAAATGTTTAAACTTAGTTAAACATCAAGTTGTAAGCAATTATCGTGTAATATCACGGCAATGGTAAATTGCAGTCATATTGCACGGGTTCGTCATGCGCACGGGAGACAACAGTAAACACGGCCTTTACAAAAATGGGTGGTGTCAAAATCTGCGTCACATTTAAGTTAAGTCGGTACTCATCAACAACAGCAACGATGTACACCAGTCACCAAGCGTACACTATAGTTTACGTAGACAGGAGCACACAGAAGTAATCAGCTTTGTTTTAATAGATATTTTTTTTTCACAGAAACAGAGCATACACTTATGAAAAATTTCGATTTTGAACATTGTACAGCAAAAGACAAAAAAATATATTTTTAACTTCAGGAAAAACTATTCCACTGTGCACAAATATAATTAATTATACAATATAGTTACAACTACATTATAGCTATGTGTTCAGTTACGGTAATCAATACAAAGGGTTGATTTAAAAATTTTTTTTCATCTCTTATGCTCTTTGGTATTTACATATATGAGACTTCGACATTTTAAAAAAAGATTTAGATGTTCCGATTAATTTTAAAACAGGAAGAAAGAACAGGAAATTTATACACGCGAATGACGTGACGCTCGACTAGCGCAGGAGAGATTTAGAATTTTGGAATATTTTCACAAAGAGGAGTTAAGAGCTTTTAAACTTGCAAGTTCGAAAATCTAACGTGCAGATCAGTTTTTCTTGTATAAAATGTGGCACATTAGCAAGAGCCATATGCTACCTATTTAAAACAAAATTAAAGGAAGTCTAGCTGTTGGTTTGCTTCCATGATTCAGTATGATCATGAATCAATAGTTTGGTTGATATTTTTTTAAAAGAAACTTTTAAGGCTGCAAAAATTCAGTACAAATCAATGGTTATTTAACACATGTATTCAGCTACACTGACTGGTTTGTTATGTTTGTAAGGCTTGTCACAGAACCCTTGACCCAATACACAAACCTGCTTATGTATAGTCTTCTATTTTAGGAACACCATAAGGTTGAAACATATTTCAGGCATTAAAATAGGAAACAAAAAATATTGTCCTAAAAATATTAAGTAGAAGAAAAGATTTGCCTTATTTATATAATAAATTTGAAATTCAAAGTCCAATCATCATATTGCAATCAACTTAATGTTATTTCTTAGCTGGTTATGATTTTGAACCAACATAGAGTTAATATTAACCATCTTCAGGTACTAAGCATTAGACCTATTGCTGTTTCTATTGCATTGAAACTATCTTCTTATATTCTTGTATCCTTTAAGCCTATATTTTAACTTGGAGGTTAGTTTTTTCTAATATAACTATAATTTTATCAAATCCTAATCAAATTTAAATAGATATAGGGCGTGTTTCACCACTTACTGATAAAGTTTATGTAAGGCTTCTACAACATTTTTGACAGATTCTCCATACAATATCTGTCAAATAAAGTTGTGGATAATCTATCTATAAACGGCAAAACTGGCCCTTAATAATCATTATAAACTGTATGTCACAATAATTATTACTAACTTTATTTCCAATCAATTTTCTCGAACTCAAACTACTTAGTACAAGTTCTGCTGCATTTACCTCAATGTGTGTCCATGATTAAAATACGCCGCTACGCCGATAGAGATAAGACATGACAAAGAAGGTAAAATTAAACCTGTTTAAATAAAATTTAAATTTGAAATTAAAATAAATTTTGTTAGCCCCTATTAAGGTTGATAGTTGATAAGATGTTATAAAATTGTATGGTTCATAAAATGCTTACTTTAAACAACTCATCTCAGTGATGATTAACACAATCTAGAGACGAGAATAAGTGACACTACTGACTAGAGTGATTTCATGTACCCTGGGCTGTGAGTCAGGCAATATACTTTATTCATACATGTACACTAAACCTATTCACAGCTATGCATGCAACGAGTCATTCATGTGAATGTCAAAATGGCTAACATTTATCTGTGAAGCCAGCCTATGTGCCAATATAATTAACTCTTAATAAATTAATCAAGCAAAAGGAACAAAAATATCTCCATTGCATCACAGCAAATTTAACACTCACACACCAGTAACCTCCAAATTAAAATGTTGACTTACATACCTATGTATAGATTTTATCTATTTATGAGTACTATGTCATTTATTGCTATTTAAATAGCTGTGCATGAATAATTATACATACAAACTTTTATAAGCATACATAAGCATATCTAGTAACTATATTAAGAAATTATACATCCATTCTTCTCAGGAATATGTCCGTCTGATCTCTCTATTTCAGATAACATTGCATGGAACATATCTGTTACAGACTGAAAAAAGAAAACCAAAAAATTATTTAAAATCAAATGTAATATTGATTACTCAAGTTTTTCTTAATTTATTTAGTGAGTGACTGTTAACATACCTCATTTTGTTTAGCACTGGTTTCTACAAATGCAGCATTCCATTTTTCAGCTAGTCTACGTCCCTCTTCTGTGCTTATTTTTCTCTCTAAATGTAAGTCTGTCTTGTTACCAACTAACACAATTGGCACACTGAAAATACATTAAATGACATATGTTAAAAAATATAAAATTTGAACTTTTAAACCTGATAACATATTATTTAATTTTATAAATTATTGGTTCAAAACTACAAATATATATAATAAAGTATACTTACTGAATTTTTCCAATCATGTCAAGAAGTTTATCATATATAATTTGTACAATTTGAAAACTTTTACTTGATGTTATGGAATAGACTAAAACATAACCATGGAAGTCCATACTGTATTGTAATGGGAATATACTGTACTCATCTTGCCCAGCAGTGTCAACAAGTTTCACCTCATATTCAGTAGAATTTAACCGAATGAATTTTGTAAATGCTGAAAAAACAAAAGATTTGACTACCATATATCACATTGATCTTCATATTTTTTTAAGTTGTTAAAAAACAAACATGATGTGGGTTTTAACTCGAGGCATTGTATAGTGTGTAAAAAACCAAACATGTGACCTGAGTACCCATAACAAAGTAATTTATAGAAAACAACACACAAATAAACAACTTACTGTTTTCGATGGTCGGGTCGTACGAATCTACAAACTGTCCTTCGACAAATTGAATAATTAACGACGACTTTCCTGAAAATTTTCAATATTAAAGTAAAACGTCATAACAATAAATGAATAGTGTGACGCATTTGTTTGAGAACCAACGTTTACGAAAATGATACTTTACCGACTGATCTATATCCCATCATAGCGATCTTCCTCTGTTTAGATGGCATTTTTGTTATTTATTTTAATAACACAGCATGCAAAATTTAATACAATGTGTTTTTGATAAAAATTGTAATCAATCACACACTGTGCCAACTGCCAAACTTATTTTAGTTGTCAAAACAAAATGTCAAGAGCACTGTAGTCTGTGGTCAAGAAAATTCAGAACTGACTACTATCCTTTGTCGTTGGTTCACTTATGCTCAGCCCCGTCTGTCAAGACTCAAGACATATTTTCAACATATCAGGCAGGCGGCAGCACCTGTAGTTGCCAGACCAGTATATATTATACCCTTTATTTGTTGCCACTTGCCAGACTTTAATCAGACCTGTGTTGTAAACTAATCCTAAATCCAGTGACAGTGAGTCCAGTGACCTTAACTTCTTCGTTTTTGCCACAGATTTTGTGTAAACACTAAACCTATATATATATATATGTATTCTCTATGGTGTAAATATTGATAATTGACTGGGATTCTTGGCGGGAATTTGAAAAGGCGCGAATGAAATTTTTTTCAAAATTGAAAAAATATTTAATTATTAGTAA
>JAOTAV010073255.1:0-13258 GCA_026546445.1 Cyclargus thomasi | reverse complement strand
AAATAATGAAGATTGTGTACGGAAATAGGCTGATGCCTCACCGAATTCTTAAACAGGCACTATTAAAGAATAAATTTTATTTAATCCTTTTTAGTTTCTTGTGTACTATTTTAGTTTTTTCCTTTGGAAGTCGGTTTTAATTTTTTGTTAAAAAATAATATTTAATACTTTTTAGTTTCTTTGTACTATTTTAGTTTTTTCCTTTGGAAGTTGGTAAGTCGGTTTTAATTTCGTATCATATATCTAAATCTGTATTTGGCGAATGTTCCAGTTTAAATTGCTTCGCAAATTGTGGTCAGAGTAATTTTAGTTCCATTTGATCCCGATATAGGTGACCTACTAGTGACCACCCCTACACATGCCCTACTTAAATATTTTTCGTATGGGATATTAATTTAATTAACAACCCAAATTAATAATTTTAAAAGCTTCATTCGGTGAGAATGTTGTTTGGTTTTTTAAACGTGTAATAATAAACTAAATAACGCCTACAACTCCGTGAAGTTAAAAATTCGTTTATCATGGATGAATCGAACATTTCTCCGGGATAAAATGTATCCTGTGCCCTTCCCCGGGGGAAAGTATATTTGTCTGTTTCTTTATCCTTTACGCTCTAACGAAACCACTAATCGATTTGATTCTTGTCATAGACTTAGTATGACAAGAATCAAGTATGGAAAGTACCGTCAAGCAACTTGTGGTCTCAAGAAAAACATAGAAAGAAATTTCTAATTTTTACGTGATTCTCAAATTCTTCGCGAGCGAAGTCGCAGGCAAAAGCGTGATAAAACAAAGTATACCATTAATTCATAAATAAAAAGGTTATCAATTTCAATTAAATTGTGATATAGCAGTTTAATCTTTATATTTCGTACACAATTTAAATGCTAATTCAGATTTTGGGGTGCGTCAGAATTTTGATATATCTTCCGCGAGAGCGATGGTTATTCTGTACTGAATATTGCAATAAATATTTACTACGTTAGCAAAATTATCTCTAACGATAAAAACAAGCTTAGCAGGGCAAAGACAAAGTCTACGTAAGTAATTTTAGAATGTTATATAACCAGCTGGAAACTTCTGAAAAACCTTTTTAAATTTTGAATTCCCAGAACTAGTAACACCTAATAGCTAGTCCGCATCGAATTTCAAAAGGCTATAAAGCCGTTATGTATTTTAAAACAAATGAACACTAGCAATTAATCACGATTACACAACGCGTCATAACCGGATTATAAAAGGTTCATAAAAGATACAGAATATAAGCTAAAAGAAACTCTAAAAGGGTCGGGCCCTTTTTAGGTTAGGGCGCTGTCAGAGGTCCAGGAACTTTGTAAAATCAAAGCGCCTTCTAGAATAGTTAACGACGTGAACCTTTTATTAGAAATTGCTGGTAATAATGCCAAGATATTGCGTTTATCTCCCTTGTATAATGGTTTAGTTTATTTTGCACTAGGTGTTGCCCACAAGTCTGTCGCGCCAATGGGCGTTTATTGCACGGGAACTGATTTTTCGGAATAAAATAAATTCTATGTCCGGGACTTAAAGTATTAACATACCAAATTTTAGCAAAATCAATTTAGCTGTTTGGCCGTGAAGAGGTATCAGACAGACAGACACACTTTACTTATACGAGTATAGACACAAAGAATGCCTCTGCTTATCTTAAATTCATCCAAGTAAAGTGACTGAGAGATAACGGGTAAAGGAATTTCTTAAGCGTAAGTAACATCAGATTTTTTCTTTCATCGTAGACCTTTTTTTTATTATCGAATTTCGGTTCATATCTAGTCCTTCCATATCGGACAATGTAAAAAATTACACGTGTATTTTAGAGGTATGTATTCAAATGCATCGTTCTCAGAAACACGTGGATAAATTTTGAATGCTTAGATAAAAACGTATACGTCTGAAACAGGAAGGCAAGGTTCTTATCTAGTCGTTCCATATCGGACAATGAAAAAAATTGCACGTATTTTTTGGAACGATGTATATTTTGAACTAGCGGTTGCCCGCGACTACATTCGCGTGGAACTTTATAAACTATTCCATTCTTAAAATATTTTTTTATTTATACTTGGCTACTATTGGATGTAAAATAATGTTATAATACTCGTATAGCTTATAGGCTATAATATAACATTATAGCCTTCCACGATAAAGGGACTAACCAACGCAAAAATAATTTTTCAATTCCCGCCAGTAGTTCTCGAGATTAGCATATTCAAACTAGCTAACTCTTCAACTTTATATAACTAGTGTAGATGTAAATTGACAAAAAATTAAAACCGACTTCCAAAGTAAAAACTAAAATAGTGTAAAAGAAACTAAAAAGTATTAAATAAAATTTATTCTTTTATAGTGCCTGTTTCAGAATTCGGTGAGGCATCAGCCTATTTCGGTACACAATCTTCATAATTTTGAAGTCAATACCAGGTAGCTTTGGAAGTCGGTTTTTGTTTTTTTGTTAAAAAATAATATAGTCTGTAATAACAGGCGGAATTTATATTGCTTGTAGCCTTGTGGGTAAGACCTTTGGTTAGCACTCGAGAGGGTGCAGGTTCAAACCCATGGCCTAACTTCCCTTATCCCTCTATCCCTATTCCCTCGTAAAGACCGGCAAAGCACTTGCGACTCTTTGGATGTTACGAGTGTCCATGGGCGACGGCAGTTGCTTTCCGTCAAGGAGCCCGTCTGCTCGCTTGCCCCTAAAATATCATTAAAAAATCTGGCAATATGATCTACTTCAAGAGCATAAAGATTTTTACGTTGGCGAGTATTTGTTCTGGTAACAAACTTTAAAATCCTCACGATCAGTGGCGTAACTACAAGGTGGCAAGCCGGCAAAATGCCACGGGCAACCAGCCGGAAGGGGTCCCCGATAAGCCCCCCTAGAAAAGTGGCAAGCGATTATTCTTTAGAATAATTGCTTGACGTGTTTTCGTATTGCATTGACATAGTGGAACGAAAATGAATTTGCCACGGGCCTCGAACGGTATAGTTACGCCACTGCTCACGATATTTAATTTTTAAACGTATGAGCTGCGTAAACTAGAAACTAATAGAAGATATGGAATACCGAATAGCGGTCGAGAAAGAACAACCTAAATGTCCAAATACAGAAAACAGGGCAGGGACCGGTGCAGTTTAAACAATGCAATATTTGATATCCGCTATTTTGATTTTTTAAAAATATTTTGATATATATAGTGTCACTCTCACTGTAAATACGAATCCAACAACACCTCTCAAGCCAAAACCCATCAATCCGCTTAGGCTGCAGAGCGTGCCAAACAATATTACATACATACATAATAAATCAATACTCTCGTAAAATATAACCTCCCTTCTGGTGGAGTCAGGTAAATACATAAAATATTTGATACGCAATTCATAAGGAAATATTTTACAAAATCTTTGTAATATAACATAAAATATTATTTAAAAAAATAAATAAATAACCCGACTGTTTAAAAAACTAAACAGAAAAAAAAATAAGAACCTATCACACTTAAATTAGTTAAACTTAATAATTTACAGTGCCGCATGCGGTTACAAACGTAATTTTGGTAGATCTTTCTGTAGCCTGTAGCAAATAACAGAGTAGTTTCTTACTTCGTCATCAGTTTCCTACTTCATCTAATATCCCAATACCGTAGAAGTTTGAACTTATCACTAATTTTCAAACAAAATTAAAAAAAAATGTGATTAGTTCAAATTTTAAACGAAAAAATAATTAATTAGTGATTTCCAATAATATTTTACCACCCACTTGATAATTTTTTCCGGTCTTTAATTCTCGTTACCAGTTTATACCTTTAATATTTTTTACAGTAAGTACGACATGCATCAACTTTGGCCTGATGTTTGCTTGGCCTTCTTCCACCGTAAAAGTGTTCGAGTCCACCAACACAACCCTCGACAGGCCAATGACTGAGACTGAGGTGGCGATCTTCGGTAGCTTGTCTTCTTGTACGGCCCTCATCAGCACTCCTATTTCTGGGTTTGTGGTCGATTATGTGGGAAGAAAGTATACATCAATTATATTCAGTTTGCCTCAAGTTGTGAGTTTATTAATCATTGTCATTACAAAGTGTAATGTGCTCATAATTTACTAATGATTTAACTATGTAGTCTAAATGTTGATCCCAAGATCAAATTTATCGTGACGTTACTTTTGCATTTACATTCTGTTTAATGATGTTTCTTGATGAATCTATTTTCTATTTATAGTTTGGAAAACTAATTAATTAAGCAGTGTAGTTTATATAATTCAATAAAATTATGATTTATTTATATTTTAGATTGCATGGGTCGTAGTTGTTGTGAGTCGGAAGGTAGAGTTGGTGCTGGTGGCAATGTCCATATCGGGCATAAGCGGCTGTCTTTTCAATGTCACGCCAGTGTTCATTTCGGAGATCTGTCATGAGAAAATAAGAGGAACCATGACGGCATGTTCCATTATCTTTTACGGCATTGGAATATTACTGTCTTATATCATCGGAGGATGGTTGTCATATGAAGGCATGATCTACACCTGTCTCACCTGCAGTGTAATTCAAGTATTGTTGTTGGGCTTAGTGAAAGAATCGCCAACATATTTAATGAAAAAAGGCCACAATAAAGTAAGTAAATAATAATTATAATAATTATTATAATAATAAAGATATTAATGAAGCCTTTTATTCAGAATCTTAACTTATAACACTAAATTTTATACATAAAAAACGAAAGCTGGAAACCTGTATAAAATATTAAAGTACTCTAAAAGGAATAATTAAGAGTAATATCTGTTCCTTTATCATAGTTAGTCCATTTTGGTGCCCATTGAAAATCAGCGATACGGAACCGTCCGTATCAATGCTAAATGGGAACCGATTTGGTATTATGTAGCTAAGCTGTTATTTTGTGTTATTTGTTTTAAAATACCAAATAAATTTATTTTCTTTCTTTCTTTCTATTTGCCAGTCGGCAAAGGCCTCCAGCCTCTTCCATTCAGTTCTATCTAGAGCTACTCTATTCCACATAACCTTTAATTGAATTTGTCATTAAATATAATACTAGTTGCCCTAGTTGGTTTGATTAATTGCTAAACAACTTCGTCGACTATTGACATGTCATAGTAGTCGTAGAAATATTTAGAGAAATCAAAAGATTATTATAGCAATATATCATGTATGTACAACGAGTTACTTTAGTTTTAGAACAAAGTACATTTGTTACAAAATATTTGCAGGAAGCTGCAAGTAATATTGCATTTTATAGAGGAACGAAAACGGATTCTAAGGAAGTCTTGGAAGCAATGGCGTTGATTAACAAAAGTCTCAACCCTGAAATGGATGGTAATGAGGGCTTGAAATTCATACTTACGTACAAGAATTCGAATGAACCTTATTAAAAACTAATATTTCGTTATGATTAACCAAAATTCAATTCAAAGTCTTGTTTTATACCAAGATCTTCATTTTATTTCAGCTAAGTTTACGCTCCTTTACGCTTATATTTTACAGCTTCTCTTTTGTGGTTTACTAATAATTGTTGTATTTGATTCTATTGTTCTTTTTTTTATATCTAGTCAGTCTGCAGCTAACGATAAAGTAAGTTTATTGATACTTGCATTATATTACTCAAGACGTAGATTATAAATAAGGAATAAAGATAAATGGAAATAGTAATGTAATCTGCGAATAGAATATAGATTACATTACTATTTCCATTTATCTTTATTTTATTAAGATAAAACAAAGATAAACGGAACAATAACACTACAATGTGCTAAAGCTTATATTAATGTGTTATGTGTCTTCAATTAAAATGTAGTTTCTATGAAGTCCGAAATTGCTTTTATGCTTTCCAGATGATGCACCAGAAAACCAAAAGTTACAGAGCGATGAAAAACCTCGTGAAAAGTTATCTTTGTTCCAATTCATCAGTAAGTAACTATTACAGCTCATTCACGCTTAGATTCGTGTTATTTGACAAATAGTCTTCTTTCACGAATCGTTAATTTGTATGGGCGGCTTTACATTTTAAATGCCGGTTTCACACTATTACGGAATCGTGAAAAATGTCAAAAAATACTATACGACTTTGTTCAAAACCTTCCGTTTTAAATCACGAATCGTTATGTCCAATCGGTCGGGACGACTATGCGTTTTCGTCCAAGTCTGAATCATCATGAAAAGTCTGAATCAAGATTTCAGTGAGAACGTCTGCACGGAGTGTCAAGTGCTATATTTTTTTTATACTTTGGACGTTTCGCGTTTACTAGATTTTATATGGGATTTGTTCAGCGCCACCTAGCGATGCTCACGGTCACATGTACAAATCCCATATAAAATCGTAGTAAACGCGAAACGCGTTCACGGCCAAATGTGAAAAAAAACCTGCACTCAGCACTTAGACATCTTGACAAATCGTGAAAAAAGTCGATTCTCTATGCAATGTGAACGTTCATCCGTCATTACGTATCGTCTTTTTTGACGAATCGGCAATGACTGACCTAGTGTGAATAAGCCCTTAATGTAATGTTTCTCTATATCTTATGATAATTTTTATTTAATTTTTTCGTCTATAAACAACCTTTTTAAAAATCGATTTAATTTTTCAGAAAAATCAAAATCAACTCGTCAAGGTCTAATGGTAGTGACCGCCTTATACACATTTGCTATTTTCCAAGGACTGGTCGTAGCTCAAGTGTACGCAGAGCCACTATTTAAAGAAGCCATGCCAAACGTATCGCCAAATCTCACTAGTATTGCCTTTGCTGTAGTCAATACTCTTGTCGGTTTCGTGGCTGCGTATTTAACAGATTTTAGTGGTAGAAGGGTAAGTTAATAATAAATCATAGATCCATCGCTTTATATTTTGATGTAATAAAACTTTCCTACGTGGTTTTTTAAGCGATAAAAATTTCTCCCTAATCGCCCTTGTGATTTAAACAAGGAGAGACATAAATCATACATGTAGTTTCACAGTTAAATTATATTAGGAATCACTATTTACTCAAATCATTTTAGAGGCTTTTAATGTTTGCGATTTTAGGCTGCTCTGAATTTATCGTTTTTCAAGCACTTTCTCTTTCGCAGCCGTTAATGATCTACTCGTCATTCGCTACTGGCATAAGCTGCGTGGCTCTGGGCACTCAGATCCAGCTCCACTGGGGTCCATTCTGGGTGACTGCTGTGTTTCTATACGCATTCTGCATCTTCTACACCGCGGGTGCTGGGACAGTGCCTTATGTTGTCATTAGTGAGCTGTTTCTGCCAGAGGTAAATAGGATTTTACGATGTGCTATCAAGACTTAAAGCCCGTAAGCAACAATTTTATCTTCTCTTAGCTCATAATGAAGGCTTTATAGACTGCATCTAGGAGGGTGAATCAGAATTTAGACACAAGACGGTGATGAATGCACCACTCCTGCTGACAAGCCAGCGTTGACCTAGCTCCTTTTATTAATACAAGGCCATTTACAAGGTTTTTCTCAGATTTGCACACTTTTAAAGTTAACCCGTTAAAAAAATATATTAGATGTTAGTCTCTACAACACAAGATATAGTGTCTTTAAAATTTTTTTTCGAGATTTTAGCAGGCTTTCTCACCCTATAGTATAAATTTTGCATTCATATATTTCAACACGGCCCGTTTTATCAAGCCCGCATTATCGTTACCACGGACCTTAAACTCGTTTGGGTCCATTAGGTTCGCCTTGAGCTTTACTCGATGAGCCATGGTTATTGGGTATACCGTTATGGTATTACAACAGAATTCATTATGTGAATTTACATTATTCCAATAAGGAATAAAGAAATTTTAAAGATAATTGAAAAAGGAAGTTATAAAAACCCCGTCTGTTGAAACAACAGGCTCCCGGTTCCACAAATGCCACTGGTTCCCAATTTGACAGACCACTAGTGATAGGTTAAGTATTTAATATACCTTGACTTTATTACCTTTTCACTGTACTATGTTTTAGTATTTCAGAAACAATTTCTTATAATATTTTGTTACTAATGTAAGTTATGTTTGTTTGGATATTTGTCAGTCATCACGCCGTAACTACTGAATGTATAAAATTTTATATACAGACAGTAGCTTAAATTAACAATACTTTTATTTTCTTTTCTTTTGCCTGCTCTCTATTTCTAATTACGCAGTACTGATTCACACAGTAAAATAAGATATTTAGGAACCTATAAAGCTGGGCAAAAAAATGATACTAAAACTATTTTTTTTATTTTAATTCTTATCAGGTCAGGGGCATAATGACGATGGCGGCTTCGGAATGGGCATGGATCTGCAACTTCATAATCCTGTTCATCTTCAACCCGCTGGTAGAGGCTATCGGTCTGGGCTGCGTGTTCTACCTCTTCGGCAGTATATGCTTCGCCTCTGCTGTATTCTCCTACATCTACATGCCGGAGACCAAGGGACTAACAGTCGACGTCATCCAGACTCTTCTCGTTAGAAAGAAACAGTATTAGTCGGATTAAAGTTTTTGTCGCGTACTGCAGTTTGTTTTATATTTATACCTATTATTTCGATAATGTGCAGACTTACTTCAGACAGAGGTAGAGTTCCTACTTCCCAGAAATAACTTTCATACTTAGATTTTTTTAATAATATTTAGGAGGCAAGCGGCAGACCAGGGTTTCCTGGTGGAAAGCAACTGCCCATGGACACTCGTGACATCCGAAGAGTCGCAAGTGCGTTGCCGGCTTTATGAGGGAATAGGGAATGGGAATAAGTATAGGGGCATTAGGGTAAAACTCACATACATTTTTTTATTATTATTTAAGGGGAAAGGGAGTAGACAGTTAACCTGATGGAAAGCAACTACCGTTGCCCATGGACGCTCGTAACATCCAAAGAGTAGCATGTGCATTGCCGGCCTTTTTATGAAAGAATAGGGAGTGTACAGCGAGGTACTCAGCTACAGCGTAAAAGACCGGTAGAACAACGTCCGTCGGGTTTAATTGTACTAATAATTAAATTTTTCATTCGTAAAAAGAACTTTTGTACAAAAAAGACGTTCAAGTTCATATGGCAAGCAACGAACTGCTTTTCAGCTAGTATGGAGCGCAAGCGCCTGGGAATGGGAATAGATATAAGGAAAGTTGGGCCACAGGTAAACTTACTTACTGGACAAAACACAGCACAACGCCGTTTCACTCCAGTTTTCTGTGAGGCCGTCGTAACTTTGGCTTATTCGTGCCGAAGCATAGCTTCCCCACGGCAAATATATTATCTTACTAATATTATAAATTTAATAGTTTGTAAGTTTGTGGATTTGTGAGTTTGTGAGTGTGATGTTTGTTGACTGAACGAATTCGATTGAATTTGGCATGCAGGTAGCTGGTATCTTGAATTAGCACATAGAGAACCTTTTAATTTCGACTAAGCCACGCGTATCGCCGCAGGGTATAACTGGTTTTGAATATAAATCAGTTATTACTTTATTATTTTGTTCGTTCTACGTAATATTATGTTACTATTCGTAAAGCGCTCTACTGCACACCTTAGCCGCCAGCAGGCTTGTTCCGCTGACACGTATCTTGTAAGTGAAGCTCACCGACAAAATGATGTCGACAAGTATCGGCGGCGTCGTCGGCGGCGGAGGTATGTAGCGCGCTTTAAAACTAACAAATCGCTCGACAAGCGACGGAATAATTATTTTGAATGTTGGTGGGTTGATGAACTCCAAACGCGTGTGTTTAAGAAATAAGGAGTTCCATTAGCACCTTGTGAACCAGTAGGTATACGTCAGTACAAAATCTTACTTTTTGGTGCTAACCGACTAGGATACTTATCATGAAACCAAAATCATATTTCCCAATAAATTTTGAGGTGTTCTGGGGTATAATAGAGTCATAATGAATGGTGCCTGGTGTGATAGCAGTGGTGTTAATTATGAATAACTTTTATATTGTAGTAGCATATGCTTTCAGTTCTTACAACAAGGCCGAAAACCCCAAAGCCGTATCTATAAGGAATCACGAGTTCTCTCAGTACCTTCGGAACCATGGTATACTTTGGTATCAAATCCTTTTTTTTGGTAACATACACCTGGGACGCTTCTAAAGACACCAAAATCACCATATGTTTCCATACAAATTTCGAGGAGTTACCTTGATTACTCATGGTTCCCATCATCAGCCACCACCATGGTGAACATGGGACCTATTCAGAACAATACCCTATACAACAAAGAAAAAATCGGTTCACAAACGGCGGCCATTCTTGAACATACATAAAAATATATACATACTTCTCGTTTTTGGAAGTCGGTTAAAAACTGACATCAACTACAAAAACAATGGATACACGAACTGAAAAGTAATAAATAATTCTTATTCTAGGTTAGTTTTAATTAAGGAAGGAAATAGCAAAAACATATTTGTTTCTCTAGAGCTAGAGCTACGTTTCAATATTTATTTTATTTTGTTTTTTACGTTTAAACCGCAAACAGAAATTCATGTTCTGTGAAAATTTAAAAAGACAGACACACGAACAGACAAACAGACGGACCGACATCGAAGTCTTTGTAATAGTGTCCCATTTTTACCCTTTGGTCATGGAACCGTAAAAAAAAACATAATATATTATAAGGTCGAATTGAGAAACCCCCACCCTGTTTTGGTGTTGGTTAACAACATAATCTTCTTCAAATGTCAACGTACCTACCATAGTCATAACCATATATAACTAGTATTTAAAACAAATACGACCATTTCAGTAACATTTTTAAAGTTGACTTTCCGTTGTTTCAAGTAAGAGAGCTAATCACTGCGAGAGAAAATATGAAGCGAATTTGTGCGTTATAACATGACTATATAAGGTCATTATTTCTTTGAAACGTGGTCGATAACTCCTATGAATGGGAGATCATTAAACGGAAGCTAGTGATGTACCCATAACAACTAATCGTATTAAGTGAAAGCAATAGTTTATTGAAATTATTTGAAACAATATTAAATGTTTGATAGTGATAACTTAAGTTAACTAATTACTTCAGTTTAATGACGAGTTGATACATATTAAAGAATAAAAACAGATAATATGCAGGATGATAAAAAATCTCGTGGCGAAATTAATTCCTTGGGTTCAGTGTCACTTATAGAACGTAATTAGTTTATGAAGAAGTAAGAAAATTTGAAAACCATATAACTTTTTTTATTAGAGTAAATCGTTAAAATGCAAAACATATTTTATTTGATTTGTAGATAACGCAGTTTAAATTTAGTCACGACATTTAGTATCACATTGTATAGTAGAGCTCATCTTCATTTTAAGTATATTGTAGTTAAGAAGCAATTAAGTAATAAATTATATTCGCTTGTCAGACTACAACATTTTTATACTGCTACTATAATTAATTAGAAATGTTTTTAAAACTACACTGGATCAATATTAAAGTCTACACAAGTCTTCATTATCTTCATTCAAACTAAAAATATGTAAAAATGAAAAAGGTATATGTGATTTAACAGAGTGTAAATGATGTTAACAATTTAAAAATTTTAAGCACAAGCAATAGAAAAGACGTAAAATACTAAATAGCAATAAAATATCATTATTACTTTATTTGTATCTTTATACCTAGCTGTCACAAAGTATTTACTACAATCGTTAATAAGTTTAACATCAATCAATGGTACAACACTGTCACATAAACTAAAAATGTTGACCTTTATAAAGTAATGGAAAAAACATAACAAAATATCCATAAACAACAATAGAAAACCTAGAAATACGCCGAGGGTCACGCGCGGGTTCGAATCCCGCCGATGGAACAAAAAGTTTTTAATGTTCTTGGGTCTTGGACGTGTATTAATTATTAAATATGCATCTCATATATGTAATAAACATCTTAAATTTGTGTATAGTATAAAAGTATTAAATTTATTTCCATTGTCTGGTACCTGTAACACATGATACTTACCACGGGACCAGACTGAAGTGTACACCACTTCAGTCTGGTCCATAGATATTATATTATTATATTATATTTATACAACTGTTATTGTTATATTTATATATGCTATTATATTTTAGGTATTTTTTTTACCTTTCTTTATCAAGGTCAACACAAATGTCAAGGTCAAAACAATATTACTAATAATATTACATTATTAGTAAACATGCCACAATTAATATAACATAATTAATAACTTTTAATATCGGTCAATTGTAGTGACTCCATACAATGTTTGCTCATCCCTACCCCTCGTCTGCGTGTGCGCAGTCGCGGTGTAACAGTTGTTGTGGGTGCTGTGCTGATCAAACAATAATATCTCGGTGCAAATACCACAGTGAACTTGTTTATACTAGATTTTCACGGTGAAAAACAGCGAAATAAAGGTACTTTCTTCCAAAAATAGCTGTCACTATTGACTCTAGTGTTAAAATGCTTGTACAGTACAGCGCCGCTTAATGTTTTTAATCTTTATGGCTTATAACTTAAATATTTTCAATATTTGCGTTTTGCACTGATGGTGATTATATAAATTAAATTTTCCTAAATTAGTTAATGTTTTAGTCAACATTGTATTATGACGCGTGATTTTTAACCTACTTCCAAAAACGAGGAGGTCGTTAAAATTGTTATAGGCTTATTTAATTCTTATCATAAAAAAAAATACAATATTAAATTGCATTAAACAACTTATAATAAATTTGTTTGTTTTATGTAAAAAAAGTTAAAAACACTTTGAAATCACGTAATTTATTTATTAAAGTTATTTTTTAAAAGTCTACAAGCGATCGCTCGCTACAAATGATCGCACTTAATTGACGATCAAATTATGAATTCCATTTTATCACCGAACCGGTTAATTGCAACAATTTAAGCCAATTTACATATTTTACAACGGTACAAGTTTTTTGAAAATATAGTAGAGAATGTATGAATTGAATGAATCGACTTTTTTTGTCCCAGACAAATCTTTTAATAATATTTTTCATTGATAAAATAAGTTTATTAATAGCCAATAAAATATCTTAATTCTTAACCGATTATTTACTAAATAAATACTTAATCAAAACATTTATATGTAAAAAGTCGGTGATCCAGGGGACAAAACCATATTTCCATACAAATTCTGGAGTATTTTTGGCAGCTGCTCATAAACATATAAGAACTGTATTTTTTTCTAAAATTCTTAGCTATAATAATAATATATTATATAATATCTATGGACGCTTCACACCACGTCAGTCTGGCCCCGTGCTAAGTACCCGAGGGACTTGTGTTACGGGT
>JAOTAV010073254.1:0-38356 GCA_026546445.1 Cyclargus thomasi | reverse complement strand
CCCCCCCCCCCCCCCCCCCCCCCCCCCCCCCCCCCCCCCCCCCCCCCCCCCCCCCCCCCCCCCCCCCCCCCCCCCAAAATCGAGGGCCCCTTCCAGCTAGGGGCCCGTGGGATTTTGCCGGCTTGCCATGTAGTTACGCCACTGACCAGGCCATTAAATTTTATTAAAAAAACACAGACTTCAACCATAAACAATTTTTCCCCCATGATACATAGAGTAAAGATACTACCTATCCAATATTTATTATATTCTGACAAAACTGTTAGTCGTAACTTGTAACAATATTTGGAGTGCGAATTTTTGGGCCATGTTTGAAAAATGTCACCACGTCGGATACAGTCACGTTTGGAAAATGACGCGCGCCAGCTAAGCGATTGAAGAAAGTCACGTTTGATTTTACTATAGTTTGCATTCAAAATATACAGTGCGATGTCGAAAACTCGAGATTTGCTTTATTATGTCACAAAAAAACAAAATAAACGTTTCCATCATTACTTTCTTTTAAACAGAGACTCATAGCCATATCAGAATAATATTTTAGTTACCTAATATTCTATCTTAGACACAAAGACTTACTGAGTCCTTTTTCTAAAAGGCTGGGTAACAACTCCACTTTTTCTTAGGAATCTAATAACTAGACTTCACAAATAATCCTTTCTTTGGTATGTTTTACAAGCCTTTTGCTTGTTTACACATGTGTGCACCTGTTTGCACCTACTGCGGTCAGACTTACTTTTTTTTTTCGTTTGATGAACAAGTGCAAATCAAGGAGTCTCATCACATGGCAGAACGGTTGGAATTCCGAGACGAGCACGTAAGTTGCCGATAAACACCGCAACAACGTAATTGGTGTCACGGTGATAATTATAACATTAGGTGATGCACTTAACACAGATGTTCAGTTTACTATCCTCGTGGCGCTTATGTGGACTATATCTGCTGTCTAGCTGATAGTAGAGCCCTTCGATCAAATATTATAAAGATTCATAGTTGCCGTCTAAAAAGTGGCACCGGTAAAACCGCGCTTAAGCCTGCTCCTAGTCGCTCTGAGATGGCGAATTAACTTTTGTACGATTGTGAGCTTAAACTCATTCAGTTAAGTTTTATTTTTTAATACACTTGATTTTAATTTAAGTTGTTTTGTCAGATAGTCTTGTTGTCATTATTTTATTTAATTTAGAAGGGATCTACGCATCTTATTAATATTTGATCGAAGAGTAAATCATAGTAAGAGCCATCAACATCTAAGGATTTGCCAGGCCAGAGTGGGAAAAAAAATCATTAGGAACATTTTTTTTACTTCCCTGTAGATTGAAAATTCTGCTTAGATGTCATATGTTTAAAAGAAATGGCAAATATTAATAGTTTATTATGTTGTAAATGGTATTAGTTACAATTACTATACTGTCAAATGTTACCTAAGGTATGTTAAATCTACTCAGAATATGTAAAGTGTCCGCGTCTACGAAGCTATCGAACGAGAATTGCGTAGAGGAAATGGGCTTGAATTTTTAGGTCACAATTTAGTAAAGATATCAAATCAAATGGAGGTGTTAATTAATCTAGTAGGTTCGACTTTTATTAAATTTTTCTTACGTTTGCCCTTTTTCTGGTATATACACGTTACGACAGCTTACTATATTTGATCTCAAGTTCAGCTCTTAGTCTAGCTTCTCGAGTACCTTTTTTAAAACTCCCAAAAAATACGAATATGAAGTGGGAATGCCATGATAAATAACATGATTCACCGACCAAGAGAATAAGACAGTTATCAGTTATGACGGAGACGCAAGATTTTTCATAAAAAGGAGCAAAAATGGGGAATGAAAGTTTGTATGAAAGTCCTTCTTAACGAGAGTGAAGCTAGCTAGTCAAATATAAAGGGAGACGAAGATCAGACACGCTGGCTAGCACCGTCCCACGTCGTCAATGGAGCTCATTGTCAATACATTGTAGCCATTCAGTGTGATGACCCCGCTGCACACGACAATAACACCTCAATACTGTCACATGAACGGAACACAGACCGAACGACGGCGAGAGGTGCCAAGTCTCACGGAACCCTACAATTGGGTAAATAAGTGTTTTACGCCATTTGTCCACCGCATACCGTCACCGTCAACTAGATTATTTCGGCCCAATAAAATGCCACTGTATGATATAGGAAACAGGTTTTATTTTGCTCTACGCCTCTACAGATCGGCGTGTGGTGCGACCTGTCTATATGAACGAGGCTATGTATGGTTTGAAGAAAAACTTTTCTTTTCCCCCTTTTCATAATACGTTACTGAGTATAGTAGGTATTACTAGGTGTTGCCCGCTCTAAGTCCGCGTAGAACTTTTCCAACATTTTTTGATCTCTGCTCGGCCTATTGGTCATAGCGTGATGTTAGCCTATAGCCTTCCTCGATATGGACTAACCAACACAAAAAGAATTTTTTAATTCCCGCCAGTAGTTCCTGAGATAAGTGCGTTTAACCAGCAAACTCTTCAGTTTTATATTATTAGTATAGATATTAGTGTTTACATCAATGCAAAAGTGCTCATGAGAGCAAGAGGTTTTTAGGACCAGCCCTGTACCACACAAGTGAAGTCATACTTCAGCGTACAATAAACTTCTTGTCTTACTTCATAAACCAGATGCAAGAAACGTTAGACTCTACTTGCCATTTACAAATAAATGGCAAGTAGAGTCTAACGTTTCCTATTTCTTCTATTTCCTTCTGATTTCTGATCTTTGCGAGACCTAAACCAGCTTTATATTGTACTCCCTGAGTTCACATCAAAGGGTTTTTGTGACACGATACGCATGAGATACAGTGGTGAGCCAAAAACCGCTAAAACAGTGTAAAAGCATAATATTCAGCAGATGGTTCTCGGAGTATCTCCAAATGGTATGCTCTGCGCACCGGAACATGTACTTGGGTATTGACTATTGGACATTTAGAGGAAACGTCCCTTCCTCTATCAAGACTACGCAGAATTCATACACGGAAGTTTCTGGAACTCATAATTGCTAATATCTGAGCGAATTCTATAACAGGTAGAGCACAACCGCTCTATATAATACTGAGAGCAATTCATCTGTAATAATCTGAATATTTATCGAATCATTTATTACGTCGTTGTCAATACATAATATCGTTGTTATATAATAGTCGATTCCAATCATATTATTGTGGTATTTAGTATGTTTATTAAAAACATTTTTATAAATAAATATAAGGTGTGATAAAAGGTTATAATTTTATATGATGGTATTCCCTGGAAAATCTATAGGTGTTTCTGTTATATATCTGTAATATATGATTACATAAACTTTGGTAATCTAGCGCTTTTAAAAAGACAAGAGAGTTTTGTCTTTAATAAAAAATAAAAGTAAAGTGTCTGAAAGAACCTTTCGTACTTTAGTGCAAAATCATGCACCACTTTACTCTCATTATAGTTAAGTAATGAGGAAACCAATTACAAATAAAGTATGATGGCAATTAATGATTACACACGACCGCAAAAATCTAGATCTCTGATAACAATTTATTCCCTTCTAGCTGAGAAGCTGCGAAAATTTGCCAAAAGACGTGGAATAATAAAGGAAAATTAGGAAAATTAGAAAAACTATGAGAAGTAATTTGCAAATAAGTATCCAACAACCCCACCACTGGCTAAAGTCAGAGAAACGAGCGCAGATCATGGCGAGCTAGAGGAAAAGTTGAGTTAACTTGAAAAGCTCTGACGCAAAATTAATAGTGTTAATAGGACTTTGAAGAACACAAGTTATTGGCGAGCGAGACATTGGCGCCGCACAAGCGCCGTCGCCGCCGGTTCATATAAACGCGTGGTGCGCGCGCGCCCCGCTCAGTGGAAGGAGGCTAGCGCTCGACCCGCGTCGCTCTGTACCGCGCTCTGCGCACGCGCAATTTGCACCGCGCCCGAGCGCCGCCGACCGCACCGCGACATACACACTTCGGACAGAAATCATGTTCGTTTAGTTACACTCGTATTTCGTCCTTAAGACGTAATCGCAGACTCAGTTCGTTCTTTGTTTTATTGAAAAAAAAACGTTAAAAATTCAAAATGGTTAGCGGAAACAAAAACCCCGAGGATCCGATCAAGATACCGCCGAAGAACCGCGACAAGAAGACCAACAACTACAAGCGAGCCAACTTCATCACGAAAACATGGTTCATGTGGATGATGCCGACGTTCTGGAGGGGCTACAAGAGGGACCTCTATGACTCCGACCTCACCAAGCCCAAAGACAACCACCTCTCTGACAAACTGGGCGACCGACTCGAAAAGTGAGTATCTGTTTCCTTACGCTCGGCTCGTGTTCTGCAAACGGTTGACGTGACTGTTTTAAAATTAACGGAAATTCCGGTAAATCTTTGTTGTTAGTATCGATCGTTAACCAATTGAGTTTACAGACATTGACCTTATATCCACAAGGTGATGTGGAAATACAGAATATAACTGGTTATTTCGTTATTAACTAGACCCGCCACTTATTATGAGTAAGGATGTCTTAAACACGATTTCGTAGAAAATCAGTTTCTCAAATATTGTTTGTGTGTTTGTATTACACAATCCATCGAGCCACCTCTGTCCGTTGGCAAATGCTAACGAATATACCTAATGTAGAGAATATTTATGTAAATTAAATTAATTAATATGTATATCCACATGAACGAAACTCAAGAGGAAATAATATTCAAGATTTTACGAACAATCTTTGCACTTAAGGTAATGATATAATTTTGAAGCACGAAAGTACCTAAAGGTGTATAACATCAAAAGATTAAATCGAATTGGTTGTAGTTTTCAATAGGTTCATTCCTAAATGTATGCCAGATCTTAATAACTAGAAATTTCTTAAAGAGGTTTGTCCTCTGCAGGACTAAAATATTAACAGAATTATTGTTGTCAGTTTTATGGTGTGTTCATGCAACCATGACGATTATTATAATCAAATACACAAATATTTAAAATTTACATTGTGTAGTTAGAGATTTCAATAACTAAAACAATATTTTTACTGGCCTATTATTAAATAAGTTTATTTTTTCTTACGTTATTTATTGTTAATGTTTTAAAGATTTTATGATAAAACAATTTACTTATTTTTAAGTTGAAATGAAGGCATTCTTTCTTTTTCACATGACACTAAAATAAAACCATTCTCACTTTTCCTCATTTGCACCCAAAAATTTAGTTTATACCTACGGACTCTATACCCCTTCCTGTAATTATTCTATATTATATTAACAGATATTATAAAATATATAAAAACATGTTATGTATCTCTTTCCTAGCATACAACCTTCATTTTTGTATATTCTTTTTTAAACTTCCCGGTCATTAATTATATGTAATGACAAATTATATAACAAAACAATAGGATTCATTATGACACTGGTTTAAATGTGAGCAGAGTTTGTTATATTACTATAATTTACAAATATTCATATGGTTTAACGTGTTAGGGTGCAATCGAGTTAAAAGGTTGAAAATATTTCTCCCTTTAAAACGAAAGCGAGTCACACACCATATAAATTCATCACAAACACAAAATTGATAATTTGCAGCGATACTTGTGCGGTTCGTAAAAGAGTACCGACAAAATGCTTAGATACCTCTAAAATAAAATAAAATCCAAAGTTCGTCAAAAATATTTTTCTTATAAGATTAACTTATTATTATTTAAGACATAAACAACTACAGCTGCATATAGCTACAGCTATAGTTGTTAGCTACATAAAAAATTTTAACAAGAAATTTAAAAAAAAACGTAAAAGCTTTTAGCTTGGGAACGCTGGTTAAATCCTTCCTAAATCTAGGCGGGCGAGCCAAGAGAAAAGAATAACAAAAGATTTAAAATTTTAGCTTTGCTCTTTTTTATCTTTTAAACCTATTAATATCACAAAAACATGTTAGTTAAATATAAAATTAAAAAATATATATTTATTATAATATTTATTATTACACGCTGAATTTAATAAATTTCTATTATTAATAGAAAGAGTTGAGCGGTACGTGTAAAATGTAAAAATTAATTTTCTGTTCCTTATACGAGTACAAAATAACTTCATTTTCTTCAAACAACAGAAAGCACGGGAAAGTGTAATTTCGTAAGGACTTGTCGCATTGCATTTACTCCGCTCTACTTGGTACAGGAAACAACCTCACATTCTCTTCAATAGGAAATCTTTTTCACATTTTTTTTTTAATTTTGCTGAAAATAAGGTTATATATATTTTAAAAATATATTTTTATCTTCTGTTACGGTAGTTTAAGTCCAGATAGAGCCAAAGATCTGAAAGTAATCAACTTTTTAATTACGGTAAAGCAAATAGTTACCTAAGATTTTACTAAATTGCAAAAGCCTTGTTCACTTAAGAATTTTAAATCAAGACAAAACTGCAGATCTAATCTAGCAAATTACAAAAGCATTACACGCACTCAAATAAATGTAATAACATTATTCACTTGATTATACTGTCCGAAGCGGCATAATTTTATTGGCTAGAAATTATACAACCGAGAGCGAATTCCAGGCGAGTAAAAACTAGACCGAATTCCCTCCCTCGTCTATTTATATCTAAGATTGCCGAGTTGGGTGCGTTTACCTCGTACAGAGAGGTTTTTACTCCATAAACTTTCATAGTACTCTATGTGTACTTTAAATAGCTGGCTCATTAGCTGGAACTGGTCCCGGGGGTGCGAGGGGTGATGGAGGGGGGAGATCGCGGGTCTGCGGTGCACACTTATCCTATAATGTATACGGTCAGCCATTTGCGCATCGCAATTTTTTGTATTTGCACTTTTTGTGGGACGTTCGCCTTGTATTTATGTTTCGAGCGCGTCCCTTTTTTAGAAGTCATTACAGTTTATTGCAATATCTATTTGTAATAACATGCTTGTGCAATGATCGTAATGTTTATTCTCACATAATACTCGTAACATGTTAACGAGAGGGTAACTTTTTTTTAATTTTACAATATGGGAGTTCTAGGTTCTTACGCCTGTTATGTTATCTTAAATGTAATTTTATAAGCGGTATTCACAGTACTCGTAAATCGTGATCTAAATATTAAAATACTAAAGCAATCAACTTACGTTTTTCAAATGCATAACAAATACATGCGGTAATAAAACATAATTTATTCAAGGTGGAACATTATAACTAATAAAAGATCAAGGCGAATGGAATTAGGACTACAGTACAGAATTTTTTTTTTACAGAATTCGTAAAAAAAAAACATCACTATTGATGATACAAAAGAAACATTCCAAGGAACTGTACGCTCTAAACATTGGGGATCCTTAAAAGGAAAATATATAAACAACGCTAAATGTTTTATTTATTTTGGTACGAACTGTTAAAATCCGAACTTGTTATACCATAAAGGTTACTGCTTTACTAAGAAATGCACATAACGTAAGCAAACATAGCATCATCTATTTTACTTTGACATTAACGTTCGTTTGTAACATTTGAGTGCGTTTCATTGAACGAGCCGATTTTATTAGTATTTAGTGTGAATAGGCAATTTTTTTTTAATAATGTATTATCGTGAACTAGTTATTTATCCAATATTAAGTAGCAACTAGCATTTATAAATTGTTAAATTATTAAAATTTATATTGCCGGTAATCTCTACATTTTTTAGTTTACGTACGATGCTGTATGGCATCAAAATGATAAAAATAATCGTATTTAATGATTCCTTTACTGAAATATAATCACCTAATAAAAATTCTGAAAATAACTTGTAAGTTATAAGCGTTGAATGTGGTAACAAACTACTAAAATTGTTTACCGCCGTGATGAGTTCTGAAAGTACTTTCTATGCTGAAAGAATCACTCTAATTTCTGAAAGTTTTTTTTTGGAAGTGCGCCAATCACAAAACTATTGAACGTATTTTGATGAAACTACACAGATAGATTATTTCTAGCTGACTTACATAATGAAATACTTACTACTCGTACTACGTGAAAACACGTTGTATGTGCACAAATATCGAGGATCAACCAGTAGTACTTTTTATATAGACCACGCATATGAAGAACCCGAATCATATGAGCAAGCACGATCTTTTATTTAACAAACAGTAATAACGACGCAATACGTTTTAAACGACCAGTTTTTTTATAGTACTCGCTAATATGGTAATTTTAAATATGTATATCTATTGCCTGTTAAACATTAAGTTCCACGTTACATTATAGTGATAAATAACTCACGATACAATTTATCAAGATTTCCTCGTGTTCTATTTGTCGTACTATAACTTACTACATGGGAAATCTTTTTTAAATATAAAAACAAATAAGGTAGTTGAAATTTTAATCTATTTACGTTTTAGTCGTTATAAGGTAAAATATGTAACTAGGTACGTGTTACGACTACTGAATAGAATATCGTTTGCAAAAAATTCGCTCATCGTTTAATTAGACTGCGATCAACACTATCGCGATTCCAAATCCGTCAAAAAAAAATCGATATATGAACTATTAAGGAACCTCACACACTTGCCTGCGCCGACTCGTCATCACGAGACACGTCGCGTTCCGTATAGATGACGTTTGTAAAATGTCAGTGGATGCTTTCCTTCTCAAAGGAATTGCCTTCTCTTTACTCTATGATTTCCTTAGAAAAAATACCATAGTCGTAGAATGATACAGAATCCTCTGTGTTACTCCATGTCATTGGTATTTTTTCCAAAAGAAAGTATCACGGAATCAAAACCAGCATATGTCAATAGTCGTGTTTACTTTTATAGGGCTTATAGCTTTGCAGCAAATATTTGCGATGCGATGCGAATTCGCAGTTATTGTGGGAGTCCTTATAAAACTTTAAGAAGTAACAACAGACAGTTTCGTATAAAATGTAAGCGAGATTGAATTTAAATTAAGAACGATGACTAATTTACTAAAAGATATTTTTAAGGAAATTCAAGCAGTTTTTGCGAGTATTATATTTTAACGACTTGGCGGGCACGTGATAACTTTATCGTTAGCAGTTATCAAAAACACGTACCACATACCACGGAATATTTCGTACGAATTTGTCTTCCCTTGTACCCTAATTAGTAATCCTTAAAATATTAGGGAGCTACTATTTGCATGCGGTTTCGCTTGCGTGGAATTAAAAAATCGCGCAAAAATGTAAACTTTTTGGAATCGATTGGTTGAGTCGTTAAGCCGTGAAAGATGAACTAATAAACAACATTACAGTACTTTGCCATTTAAAATTTTAGTATTGATTTTTTGCCTTTACAATTTTCGGATGTGTTTTTCAAGATAACCTAAGAATTTAAATAACCTACGCTATTATATTTATAAAAACGTACAATAGATAGTTACGAATCAAACGTAATAAAATATATTTAAATATTTGATATAAATATTTCTAAAATCTTAGTCATGCCAGAAGCTATTAAAATTATAATATTTTTGTTAAGTATACGACGTTTGTATCTCAATATTTACAACGAATTAACTTCTTAAGTCGTGAGATTTATTTTAAATTTCCTTATTCTCTTTAACAAAATTAAATATTTTTTATTCCTAGAGGAATAAAAATTGTTTAATCTCATAACTCAATCTTATAAAAATACAATCTGAAGGAATAGTAACATTAGGTACAAAGGGCGCTGGCCGCGGCATTTTAACTAAAAATAATTAAATTATGTTTTACGTTTCTGCTCGCAATGGACTTACTAATGAACTATTTCATACCCCTTTTTAGGAAAGACGCGTAGATATAAAAAAAGGATGGAATTTCTCCCAAAACCCAGTTGTAGTTGATATGGTGGAATACCAATGTTATTGAAAACATTTTTTGATTACTGTTCGGCTCCTAATGGTCGTAACGTGATATTATATATATACCTTCCTCAATAACTGCACTAACCAACACAAAAATATTTTTTCAATTCCGGCCAGTAGTTCCTGAGATTAACGCGTTCAAACCAAAAAACTCTTCAGCTTTATATTATTAGTAGAGATGACAACGAGTCACGAGTCATAATTAAGACAGGACAACGCTGCCGGATCAGCTAGTGAGTGTACAAATATTAAGAAAAATATTCCGCAAACTATTGGAAAACACAAACTCTTAAAACCCTATCAAGGCAAAATTAGTAACAAACCGCTAAGAGACGATATCTGAAGACGCAAACTTCGTACTCAGTTCGTAATTAGCACTTTTTGTGTCACTTCCAGCTAATTGTGCAGTCACAAGTAAATAAAGATAATTATTATTGAACACTTAAAGGTTACTTAAATAAAATATTCAGATAATGTGAGTTGATTCATCTACCTATGTATTAAAAATCCTGTTTATCTGTCATTAGAAAATGTAAATAAAATAGCTCTATATAAGTTTTGATTAGAAAACTTTGCTTTAGTAGATCAGACATGCTGTTTTCAAACAAATCTGTGAAAATATCCAATTTAAGCCATCTGGTGCGGAACGTTGTTGTTATACCTCGAGAACATCACAAGTTTCAAACTTTGGTACCTATTTATATGTAAATTAAATATAGGTAGGTATATCTAAGTACTCACCTGATGTTTAAACAGATGCTTTATAATAATTATAATATAAAGTGGATCTTAAAAAAAACTGACCTAATTGGTTACCAAGTCATCGAAATTGTTTAAAAAGTTTTTGCATGATAAGTAACAAACACCCTTAATTCGTAAAATTAGAAATGTGTATTCGTACTTATTAGTCAGACTTTGGCTTAACACATTAGCTGATGGTATTAATTATAAAAACGGTTCGTCGAAAGTCGAAACGCTACGTAAGATTTAAGATATAGTTGAACCAGAAATTTTGTTGTCTGATGTTACATGCAACGTATTTAGCACGTAATTATAACTTTTTTCTAGTCCCAGCTGCAGTACGAATATGTTACCTGACACCACCATATATTGGCCATAAACATGTAATTTATACACATGATCATCTAATTGGAACGTGTCTCTGCGCTGACGACCGTTCTAAATGTCAAACAAATATAATATCTTCTGTATTATATCATACGTGATACAATATATCATTAATAGCATAGTAAATGCTATTAAGCACCAAAATCAATAATTTGGAGTCCAGAATTATGAGCTTACGACTCTATCGAATTATGTTCAGAATTTAAAATAAAAGTGACTTTAAAATTAGACCACCTATAGTAGCATAAAATATAGCGAAGTATCAATTAATCATCTTTGTCTATCTTATATTTTTTTCCTTAACATTTTGCGACATAAATAATAGCTTACATTTTGTGCTTCTTACGTTTTCTGTAGAAGGAAATATATTAAAAATCAACGAAGAACTAAAACACAGTTTACTTAATAGAGTAATTGCAGCTTTACTAACAATTTTACTCAAAGGATGAATCATGGGATGAGGCACCGACGTCAAACTTGCAAATATGGGTCATAAAGGAAATTAACGTTTACAAGGAGAAAAAAATGGATAGGTGGTAGAGTGCAGTACACGAGGAGTTTTAACTAATTATTTACTAAATACGTAAAAAGAAATTCGAAATTAAAAACGAAATACAAAATTAAATGTGGAAAATACGATTTGACTTTTTAAAATAATTTTGAAAAATTCCCTCATCAGGAGGAAATCTTAATGAAAGATCTCCAGATCATACCGAACAATGAATATAATATTGCATTGCCTGCACAACTGTGCCCAATAATTAACAAACTTTAAAATCATGGTTTTTTTACGGAACTTACGGATTTTGTCGTGGAGCACTTTTTGATTCCCGACGTTTCCACTTCTCGACTTTCCAGCGGCCGTGGTCACGGGTGAACTCGCATAAACCTTAGAAATCTTTAAAGTCAATATACTAGTCATAATATACTATATAGGCTGTCAAAATGGATCTATTTTAAAATTACAATAAACAGTATTTACCTTGCAGGGTGTGCTTTTACGGTAGAGAAGAGTCCAACTTAAAAATTGAAATACATTACAAATTGTTTTGATTATTGAAGATGACATTCTTGTTTAAATTCGTATGTGGATGACCATGAATACAGCTCTTGACATGTACGATCGAGGTTCATGGGAATTGCAGTCGAATAAGTTGTTCCTAGTTAGTAACAACCCTAGTAACGAGTTTTGTCGTATTTTATCATTTTTATCATTACGTCTACCGTATGAATTTGAACATCTACTGGACTGTGTTATGACGGCAGCTCAATTTCTTACGACTAGATCACGCGAGTTTTCGTTGGACTATTTAAATCCCGTACAAAAACAATGGTTTTTACGATAAACGCCTTCCGCTCGTTTAGGCCTCCTGAAATTCGTATTGTGTGTGATCGGTAACTCGTAAACTACTTACAATGTACATTTTTTTCTTTTAACAGCCAGCGAAGAGGCTGTAGTAGAATTTATAGGAACTGTGGATGAAGCAAAGAGATTTCCCGTCGAATTCATCTTTTCCGGGTAATTGTGGTCAAGCTCATTGAGTAATGTTCGCTATGACGGCGGCATTTCGATAGCTGGCCGTACCACACAGGAACCTCGCCTTATTAACCAATTTAAGATGGTACTTTGGACTCGTTTAGACGAACGCAACACAAATATGTGAAAAATTACTACTTTAACTGTTTTCTACTGTGACTACTTTCCTTGACGTATTTTGATACTAAAAATATGTTAATTGACATCGACGTCTTCTTAGTTTCAATTCGCTCTTCAGACACTAACATGTTGCGGAAAAATAAAGAGAACGTCCTCAAATTCTTTCATTTTTAACTGCGTTTAAAATTTCAAGCAACTTAAATAGAGATTATTTATAACCTTAATCTTAATATATACAACTAGCTATTGCCCGTGGCTCCGTCCGCGTGGTAAATTTTTTCTTAAAATTCTTCCTGACCTTTCCAACGAATGCAAAACCTTAGAAATCTACTCGTGCGTTCTGGACTATGGTCAGGAACGAAAACCCGACTTATAAAAATAAGTCGGGTTTTCCTAAAATTGATTTTTGTGTGTATGTGTTTATCACTGAACTCCATCCAAACGACTTGACTGATTTCAACGAAATTTTTATGTGTGCTTTAGGATATTTGAGAATGGTTTATTGATTTACAAACCAAGACCGGCAGGACAACGTCTGACGAGTCTGATGGTAAAATTATAATACACACACAAACTAACAAACTTGGTATGTACATCAAATTAAAACGGCATGCTTGAAATGTTCCGTTCTCGCTCTTTTGAACTGTAAATTGTTCTGTTCCGTCTTTATATTTACTATACACTAAATTTAAAGTAATGCAATAGAAATTACTCCGCACTCGAGTTGCAATATTTAAATGCAGCTCCGCCCTTTACATATCGTTTATAGAAACACAATTTTAAAGGAGTCGTACTTTATATTTGAAACTAAAGTTCAGACTCGAAACTGTCTGCTCGTTACTGAGTAATTGGAAAGTCAATGCAAAACTACGTATGTGCTATGCTCAGGCAATGTTTAATTTGCTTTGAAAATATTCTTATGTTCAATATGTAGTCGTAGATCGTAGCTACTGTTATATATTTTTAGCATAGATATTTTTTTTTATATTTTAGGCTGGCCTCATACTCATTTTCATAAAAACAGATTTCTGGACGAAAATTCAAAATTACACGCACGTCAATATGTTGTTCTCAAAGTGTGATCTAACTCAAAAATATTATATTTCAGAAGTAATTTTTGGTAGAGGCGTTTATTACCCTATTAAATAAACAAAAAAATGTTTACTGTTAAATGTTCAAAATTGAGTACTTTAATAACTTTAAAAAATTTGATTTCTTCTAAAAACTCTGAATTTGTGTATGAATGTGTGTGTGGACTGTGTGCCTTATATTTTTCAAAAAGCTATAATCATTCAACCAAGTTATTTCGTACATTTCTGGTCGGCGCAAGTCATAACCGTTCCACATTTCATCCCAAAAACATAAACTGACAAAAATGTAACTCCTCATGTTAAATATGACATGGGTTACCTCGCGGAACCGGAAACTGACGTGCAATACACTGTTCATGCAAATGGTTTTCAAAAGTGAGCTAAAGTGACTTTTTAAATGTTTTAACTATATTAAATGCATGACTATTGACTGAAGAAATTATATTGAAATGTACTCGGAAAAAAACTGAGATAAAATTATTAGAATTGTGATAATATATTATAATAGTGATAGAGTAGTGATTAAAATAATGATAATAGAATAGTGATAAAATTATTAAATCCGAATATGGCAAAAGGAATATTGTATTTTAAAAAAATATGCACAAAAATTAAAAAAAAAAGGATTAGTATTACATATTGACTAAAGGCTGTTACACTGCTTACTGAATAAGTTTCTGTTAGGCTATCCACACCTTTTTGACAGATTCTCCATACAACGTCTGTCAAATAAAGTTGTGGATCTATGAGCGGTGAAACAGGTCCTAAAATAAAGTCGCTAATCGAGTTTACGTTGGTTTTTTATCTAAATTAGGTGTCATAAATAATTGATTGACAAGCTGTTATATGCATCATTTAAAGTAATAATGAGGTGCAGTTTTCCGCCTCAAAGACTATGTGTTAAGCGACGTCGAAGCTTAACTGGACGTGCAAAAAGCACAAATATTATCTTAACGCTACACTTTACTCACAATATTTTGAATGTCGTGCTTCATATTATGTTTCGTGTAATTACTTTATGCACGTTATATTTATATATTTTTATATCGTTAAATTAATGCATGACTACGTACCGCTGTTAAGTTTGTTACTTAAAATTATCTAGCAAATTTTGTTACTACGTAAAAACATAAATATAAATGAATTCACATTTCTAAATTATGGTTATTATATACATTTTAAGTCAAATACGCCCTTTAAAATCAGCACACTTCACATCCTTTATGACAATTATAATATAATGTCAATAATATGGCACCGGTCTCGTCTAAAAAAATGTGACTTTTCCTGAATCTCGCATACTATTATAATAACTTGATCATTCCTAACATTGTTGTTTTCTTTTTTTTACGAGATTTTAAATATCGAATATAGACAGGTTGGATCACGGGACGAGATGCTGAACGAACAAAAGAGGAAATATTAGGTAAGATGATTCGACCTTTTACATATCGAACATAGAATTAATGCATGCGCGTACGCAATAAAAATTATGACATCATCTAATGTCAAATAATAAAGAATAATAGGTATGAAAATTAGATATTTATATAAATTTAAAGCGGGGGGTTCGATATTCAATTTTCTATCTAAAATACGTAAAACCACATAGCTTTTTTATCACAGCTATCATATTTAGATTATTTGATACTATAATTGACATGACAACACGTGACCTGCGGCTAAATTGCTCATTGTAATGTAATCAAATCTTACCACCCGCTATATCTGCAAATTAAAACCGTGTACATTTCGAGACATAGACTATGTAACTAAGACCAATGTCTAAACGTGCTCAAAACTGCGGTTGGCTTTTTATTTAGATTAAACGTAGTTCTAATTGGTACCAAATATTCTGGATATTTCAAATGGTTGATCCCTGGTATATATTTTTTATTGTCGTGTCGTGTCATGTTGCACAATTTACAAGTCTGTTAGAGGTTTCAGTGTTGGTTCAATCAATTGAAATCCTCGCGACTGGCGTCAGGCGTGAAGGTCCTCGACGCTGAGGCTAGTTTAGCATTCGTTGTGGGAACAGAATTTTGTTATGAGCCCGGATCATTGTATTCAATATACTCATGCGAATTGCTATCATTTGTTTATAATTCACGCACGTATTCTGATCCAAATTGCACTAAACGGGTTCTAAAATGCTAATAGCTTGAGAGAATTTCCTTGAGGGAATTAAGATTTTTTGTCGCTTACGAAAACAATCAGGAAAAAAAAGTGATTTGCATATTAGGGTATTTTGGACATAATTATATTGTTAAATTTACTTTATAACATATTTTTAATAAATTGAATATAAATGATAAAGATATCTACTACCCTAGGTTTTAAAGTAGAAACGATAAATTGTAAACCATGTAGTTAGTTATTTGTTTACCAACCATAGACCTGCCTACTGGACATAGTAAATATTATTAAGTAAACTTTAGTCATATAACACGCAGTGACAACGTGAGGATGGGGTATTCCTATATAAATAACCTTACATACAGCGTGTTACTACCGTAAGCCAATATTTACTATAGTAAAGGCATAATAAATATCAGTTTGATGGACCTCAATATTGCTTTGGGCTTATCGTTTTTCCGAGTATTGTGAGAAGTGATAAAGGATTTGTAACTAGGCTTGATTTTCGTTGTGCTATCGAAAAAAATTCAGAACCAGGTGGATGGAATTGACATATTACGACCAAACAACGTAGTTCCGCCAACTGACACTATTCCTTCCATGGCAACTGTATTAAACAACATTAAATCGTTTATCCAGGAGTTTTGCTGCCACCCTCAATACGTTCGGTTAAATTATTCGATAATGTCATTGTGAAACATTTTTAAGTTATTAATTATCGAAACTAATACACCGATGTCCACAACATCATTTAAATATTATAACACGTACTTGCGATTTGTACAGCACATGGAGTAAGGTATTATATAGTGAGTAGTATAACAGAACGTGGGACGTAGAGTGCAGTAGAGTGGCTATGAGCATTTATGTCCGCCGAGAAGGCTGTCGCCGCTGGCGGTCGCGTGTCGCCGGTCACTGTCGCCGCCACAAGAGATGTGCATTACAATGGCATCACAAAGGCACAGAATCTGTGCGAATGGGAAGTACTCATCAAGGCATAGTGCTAATGCACTGCATTAGTCACTCAAATCACACGTAACTAGCTAACTTGTAACTATGCGTCTGCGCAGTGTAACTGTGTATATGGAGCGATCTGGCACATGGTGGAGTAACGTGTCACCACACCCATGTGCTCAAAGACTCTTGGGAGTCTTTCGGTTACGCTCTCAAACGATCTGCTATCATATTGCATAGATTTATCATAGATATATTAAATGCTAAAATATTAGACTGCTAGCATTGAGCAATTGGTCTTTGCTAGAATCTAAATCCAGCAGTAGTGTAATATATTTATAAGCTTACAGGTTATAATTAGTTTTACGTCTATTCATTTACGAATGTACTCAGTGGTTTTAGACGTTTTTTTATTACATCTATAGTCTTACAGATCCCGACCGCCATAATATTATTATTCTAAAATAGCCGCCGAATATTATTCTAAAATAATCACCAACATGAGCTTTTTTTAATTTACTAGATTAACAGTGCATGCGAAGACATGATTTTGGCACTTTCTTCTGATCTTTGTATCTATATTTCCTACATTCTTCTAAGATAAGAAATCAAAAATAACGGACTACTCAAAATATAGACATTGTAAAGGAAAATTCCAGAAGCTGATGTGACTGAAGTCTTAAAATTTTTCTAAAAGCAATTAAAACGTGTAACTAATATTACTTAATATTGAATTACTACAATTATTATATTTTACTTATTTTAATCTGCACTTTTAGTATTTTGTTGATTTCACTTTAGTATGTTTTTATCAGTGGCACTTATATTTCATGAATATATCACATTGCATGAGAACATCTTGTGGCAAATTCCGTGCAGATAAACTGTTATATTGTAGTCAGCGACAGAAAATTATCCTCGGACAGTTCATAAAAAAATACTCTTTGACGACTAACAAGTTAACGTAAAGAAGGATTACCATACCTCAGTATTTAGGCTGAGATCTCAGGTTTTTTTTTGTTTTACGCTTGCGGCCGGACTTGGTAAATCTCAGGATTTTTAGATTAATAACAAAAAGTAAATTTTGCAAATTTAAATTGTTATATCAAAAACACTTTCTTTTGGTTAAAATAATCTGCAAAAAAATCATAGGTTTTTTTATGGAAATCAGGCCTATTCTTCGGACTTTTGATTTTTTCATTTGAAAATCATAAACATAGTATCCGAGCTGTAAAGATAAGCCAAAAATATCACACATAGCAACAGTCAAAATGTGTACACATTTTGCGTTTCATTTTATAAATTGAAGAATTTTCAATTATTGTTAGAAGTAAAAAAATGTTCTTATTATCACATGAAGCTTTCCGTTTTTTATATTTTAAGTTTTGACTTGCTAAATATAAAGATTTTTCAAAGCATAAGTAGAAATCACAATTTTCCTAGATTTCTAGGATTTGTAATTTCTGTACACTTTTGTCATTAATTTCACGGATTTAACTGTAATCAACCTGGGAACCCAATTTCATCTTTTGACGGTTTTAAATCAAAACTATAATGAAGTTCTTTGATAACTGACGTAGAGACCTGCATTTGAATCCTATTATATTTTTTTATCATCCTGATACACAGTGGATGGATGGAGTTTATTTTAATCTTAAAATACTATTAAAGTGCCTTCTGGTTTAGAGTAAGACAACTTATATTATACGTTGTATTACTCAGAACCAGAAGGCACTATTAAAAGCGTTTTTAAAAGAAATATTATTATTCTTAAAAAATATAATGTAGGTATCATTTTTGAAATTGTAATAAACTAAATCAAGAGCCCATGAAAAGAGTTAAACGCACAAACATAGTTTTCGAATTTTAATGATTTTATCTGATTTGCTACGCTTTCGTTATAAATCTTTCTATTCTACCAGATTATTATAAATATATTATGAAATTGAATTCATTCATCAAAACACTATGCTAAAGTTTTTTTTAAAACTTAACTTTCAAATACAAGGAACAAAACTCTCGCAGATTTATTAATATATGTAATCAAGATACCTACAGTTAAGAACCCATTCCATCCAGTTCACACGTGACCTGCTTTAGTTACATTTAGCCAAATTTTATGACCGTTGCATAAGTTTTTAATTAATAATAGCAAATTCGTAGTATTGGTTTCTAGGACCGGTCGAGAGACCCGGCTCGTGATACAGTCGTGACAGGCAAATGCCTTATAAATATTTATGATTATTAAAAAATGTAAATAATCCGTTTGATACGTTGATCGAACTTTTGTTGCAGGGTTTTACCGATCCCGTGAATGTCATGTTGTCAATCACGTCATATTTTACTACGCTATTTTAAGACATCATTAGAAGTCACAGTATTAAATTTGATTATCTAAATATGTGTCTAATGAAAATATTATTATTTGATGTCAAGGGTGAAGTTTCATATATAAAAGTGCTTTTTTTATTTTTGTCATTTTGATTAAGATTCAATTAAACATGTGAAATTTCAAAAATTTTATAAATAGTTCTAGTATCTAAAATTAAATAAACCAAGAAGTTTATTTTAATAACAAACAAAATTTTTTATCTATATATCTTTCTAAGAAAAGTATGTTATATCACAGATCTATTGAATATTTTAAGTTCATTGACCCTAATAAAGTAGCTTGCAAATTATATCATTTAAAATAACGCGCAAATTTGCAGCAACAATTTTCAGCTATTTTACTCATGATTTGGCTTTAGAATTGGTTTTAGACTTTTGGTATTTATGTTTAATAGTAATATTGTGTAAATAAAACTTCGACCTCGCTAACTCATTAAAATAACAAAATCTTAACGTTTTGCTTGTTGATGCCGACAAACTTTGACGTGGAAGTAATTATATTAAGGAAGACTGCACTTCGTGGAATTACTAGAGTCAACTTTAACGCAGACAATTCTGTTTTTCCTTCACATCTTAAGTGCCATTTGTTCCTAAATAATCATTAACTTTCTATAGAAATCATAAAAATATTGATTGCGCAATATATAATTTAGTTCAGTTTGTCGTAATTGTACAATTTCATTTATATCTAGCTAGATCAAAAGATAAAAAAACTTCTATTACACTCAGTTCTTTTATCTAACTGACCGTTTTCAATTTGCAGCAAAATTTAATTAAAATTGTGTCTGGTCTGCGGTGGACTATGCGATGGACTGATCTTTTTTTTTTCAAATTGAGTTAGATTTGTTTTTTTTTTGTATTATATCATAATGATATGATACCATTATGATATATTAGAAATAATAAAATTTTTAATATATAAAGTTCTCGTGTCACAGTTTTCGTTGCCATATTCCTTAGAAACGGCTTGAACGATTTTGATGAAATTTTTTGTGCTTATCCGGTATCTATGAAAATCGGCCAACATCTATTTTTCATCCCCCTAAATGTTAGGGTTAGTACAACCCAATTTTTTATTCTGTCAGCTAGTATCATATAAGCATTTCAAAAAATATTCCTAATAGTGTCCTGTCAATATTTATAACTGATTATTGATGCCCAAATAATAATGTAATAGTAGTTCGGATAGCTTAACAATGTCAAAGCTGGTCGAATTAAACCATTAAATGAAACGAAAAAGTTACGTACTAAATGTAAATTATTACGTTTTAGAAAAAAAAGGTCTACTTTAATTAAATTAAAATAACTGTCGACTTAAATAAAAGTTCAAAGCTAATTTATATATTAGAAAATAAAGCAACGAATGGCATTTTGTAATTTTTATTACTATAGCTTCGTACGATAATATCTGTCTCCGTAGACTCAACATCAGAATAAGCTAAATTTTTCCCTATACAGACTTATATTGCAATTGTGAAACAGTTCCCAAGAGAAATTGCTCAAGTCATGTTATTATTGAAAAAGAAAAACTAGCTTTATAGCTTTTTATTAGTAACGTTCTTTCAATATTTGCCGACATGGATTGTGTGTAATGCAGGTAGTTATTATTGCAAATATGAACAATTAAACAAACCTATTATGTTTTTCCTTCCTTAAGGTAGGCTACTATGGATTAAAGATTAATAGCGTTTTATCATCGGGAAGGAATTTGCTGACGACAATATAAGCTATATAAGCTTTATATCATAACACTAGATGTTGTTTCCAACCTTGTTTGAGCAGCAGCAGCAGCAGCATTTTTTTAATAATAAAGGGCGGGCGAAACTGCTAAGCTCGACCGTCGAAAGTACGTTACGTAAAAAATTCTTAGTGTGGGATTCATTCTTTTCTCTAAGATGAAAAGTATTCTATCTGCTTTCCTACTCGATACTTTTCAGAAAAAATTATTCAATAGATTGGGCGTGAAAAGCTCACATGCTAAGAACTCAAATCTATGCCCTAATTAATCAAACAGTCGCATTTTCGTATTTATAATATTAGTATGGTTACTAGTCAAGGTACTAAGGAGGATAATTAGCATGTGAGATATTGCACGAAGGATATATGCTTATTACCTTGTTGCAGCACTGTGTCGTGTGTGTAGTCTGTAAGCACTAAGCTTGCAGTCTAAAATTGAAAATTGAAATCATTAAAAAATCTTTTCAATCAAAAAAAAAATTTATTCTACTGATAAATCATTTATAATTTTTTGTGTGATATTCTATTTTATTTAATCGAAAAAAAGTCCTTTTATAACATTAAATACGTTTAATTCAGACTTCCCTAGATTTAATTTATGTTAAAAAGCCAACTGATACCAAATATTTTCACAGATTACATAAATGTTTACTGTTTAGTCAAGATAGAGCATAATTTAGCATGTGACACATTAATATAATCGTATACAGTTCACGTACGAGATGTCGCGTGCATGCTAGACGATATTACACGCTACTACGGACGTCGCATCAGAAAACGCTTTCCACTAATATCCGATACCGTAACCTTATGGGGCTACAGTTAAATCACTTAGGTTTATCTGATTTTAAATAAGATGAGCCAGTAACTAAAAACTCTGAATTCCGTCCCTCTCTGGACGTTGTCAAGACATGAACACGACCAGACATGTTAATGACATAGCAACACTATCATTTAATGAAGTACCAAAGTACTTTAAACAACTTTTAAAAACGGATCGAGTTTTGGTTTAAACGAATTGAATTCAACCGAGCAACTTAAGCTCAGTACATAACAGAAACGGCAAAAAATACACACATTGGAACGGCGTTTATTGTCTTATAAATATGCGTGGTGCATTCTTAAAACACTTTTGCCACGTGTCACCGCTCTGCGCTGTTTTAAATTCCAAAGCTCCGTATATATTTGCCAGAGATTCATAGGAACAAACGAACATGATTGCTTTACCTGAGTTCCTAGAACTGACGTAAATGATAATCGGTACCGAGAATGCCACTCAAGCTCGGCTCAATCCATATTCACTATATTTAAATATCATCCGCCATATTTGCACATTGGAGTATCATTAAATAGAGCTCACGTATTCAGTTTTAAGGTCAAAACGGGGCAGCTTCGGCGTTAATAGTTTTATAATCAATAATAATTAGATAGATTGTGTAAATCGCGTTGCCGGCAAACAGGGACAAGGCGAGGAGCGCTCGTGACGCCATAACTACCGAGAGCGAGCAAACGACTCATACAACGAAATAATACGAGCTACCAATCCGTGGGAACGACAGTAAAAAAAATATGGAAAAAACTTATCTCACTTTATTGACATAATGCCTGATAATGCTATCCTTGCAGTGTGACTGAGGAAAGTGATTGACTTTTCTCATATAGCCTCAGCGAGATGCCTAGCATCCGATCACCAAGGAAACAAGATTATACGACAAACACCACGCTTGGTGAATCTATTATATAAAAAACAAGGGCTTTCCATCCTGACATTACAACTTCAGAACACACGAACCGTTTTCCACGATTTTAAATTCGTTGGAAAGGACTCGGACTCCTAGAGGTAAATAAAAAAGAAAATTCGGGAATTTTTAACAGAAAAGCAGAAAAACAGGAAAAGAGAAATGGCGCTGTATGTGAAAATTATTTTACATACAGCGCCATCTCTGATAACATGCACTACAACGGCGGCAGTACATGGTTTTACGCGACTTTCGAATTTCACGCGAGCGAAGTCGCGGGCAACACCTAGTCGTATAACAAAATCGTGAAAACCGTCTTACCATGAGTCAAAATAACTTTAACTCTTTTTAAAATTATTAATTATTCTCAGTTTATTTATGATTTAACTATTTGAGTTATATTACCAGAAACGGCGCTTCCAAAGTGACCTCCGCGCAAACATATTATGCAAATTAACTATTCTCTTAGCGTATCTGTATTCGTAGGAATAATATTTTTATTGAAGTACTGTGTTATTGATCGATACTTATAAGGACACAAAACGACGGAGGTTTCCGACATGACCTGTCAAAAAATCGAACTCTAACCTTCGTCCAACCAGTGTGTCAATGTGTAATATTTGAATATTATTGGATGGGTCTTTTACGTAATAGTAAGAAATTTTCTCTTAATCCACCGCCAGTTTACCTTGGATATACTTCCTACTTTGGCTGTGACATATGTCTAGAAATAGCATTCATGCAGATATGCAACTGGAAAATTTAAAGTTACCACCACTTATGCAAGTGGTAAAGTCTTGTACACGACTTTTATGCCGAAGCATAAAATCATGTTTAACCTCTATGGTTAAACATGACTATTTAATATAACAGGTCCCTGTTTCACCACTTCCTGTTTAGTGTCAGACCGGCAATTTAAAACTTATTTTTGACAGATTTTCGATACTTCGTCTTCGGACAAGTTGGGTATATAATACCCTATACGGCAATAAATATTGTTACGGCAATAAAAATTCGTAAAAATAATGATATGGGTCAAGACTAACATACAATTGAAATCAGAGGTATAAAACGGTAACAGTAGCGACACCGTTGAGTCGTAGCGACATCTATTAGTGAAATCCAAAACTTTTACAACTTTACTGTTTAACCGACGCAGATCAGTACGTAACGAGACATTTGAAAATGCTAGTCCGGCCCGGTGTTACACCAAACCTTATACATAATACAAATAATGTATAGGTGACTAATTAATTTTAAAAAACTACCTAAAGAGATAGATTTCGTTACAAATTGTTGTTTTCATAAGCATGGCATGGAAACCTGGATCCAGTGACATTTTGCAATTTTTTTAACTTAGCTCTACCTTAGCTCTAACACTACATACATACATTATCATACATTATCATATATTACTAATGATTTCAAGTAGTGTCTGCGCGCTTTAATATGGAATTTCCCGATACGTTTTCCCGCCAATTCTTATTTTCTTGCTTCACCATAAACAATTGGTTCTGAAAAAAAAATTAGCTTTTCAATATGATTATTAATATTAAAGTGATAATATTCTCACCTTACTCAAATAAATCAACTGGTGCATATGTACATTAGAAATATTACATTGTTTTATTTATAATAAAACGACCTAATTAACCTCCACTGCGATCACGAAAATACTTAACACATCTAATACCTCATTTTATTTTATAAATGCTGATTTTATTGTTTCTTTACAGACAAATGTTTACGGGAAAATATTGTACTATAATTTATGATTATAACAATAATGTATAAATACTAGAGCAACTTAGACAACATTTGTAACAGCCTTAAATTATGCCACAAAATTACAAGTCAAGGATTAAAACGATTCCAAGTAAAACGGTGTTTTATATTTATATCAAATACACATTTTTATTTTTATAAATGATATATTTGAGGTAATTCCCGCATAATTTTATCAAAACTGTTTGAAAATTTCGTATAACCAAATGAATGAATTCATTAATGACTAACAGTTATACACATTACAGTAATTAATTTAGTTTTAATTGGCTAGTAAACTTAGTCAATTAAATAAATAATATATTAGTGGCTAAGTCACTACTTAATGACTACTGGCATAATATTAGTCATTAATCTTTACTTTATGAATATTTGTGGTTTTGTGCTATTTACTTACTACACTTTTAAGAACTCTTCTTCTTTGTCCCCGAGGCTAATTCTATCTTTCATCAAAAATAACATAGATTGATATTTTTAACCGATTAAGCCAGAAGGTATTCGTATATTTTGGGCGTGTTCAAAATAAACGTATACATCAAAAGGCTTTAAAAGCATGAAAGTGCATCAAATTGTTTCTTATTTAAAGTATTTAGCGTGTTACTCCGTAACGAGTTCTACAATGCTAAATTAAAGATTCAGCCTTGCATAATGTTTATAAAACGATAGCAATAGACAATAATACCTTTAAAACTTTTCCTTAATAATTTACCTGATCTATAATTATTGTAATTAAAGTGTAACTTCTAATAAGAAGTAATAATTTTAACGAAGCTCATTTGTTAGTAGTTAAATATTAATTGTAATGTAATGGTGACCAGACTTTCGTAAGCCTTTATTCATTTTGAATAACTTTTGAAAACTTAAAATTTTGTATAGTTGGTTCGTATTACTATAAAGTATAAAGCTATTTTTCTTGAAGTGCAATAAGAATTACAAGACATCAAAACACTATGAAAATCATTCCACGTTTATAAGAATTTTTCATATTGTTTTTGCCAACTCATTATGTTTTTCATACATTCTTTGAAATTACGTTATTACTTTAATTTCACATATAAATTGAGATGTTATTACTGTTAATTTAACCTTAACAACCTACTTGCCGAAGTTATAATATTATATAAGTCGAAGTCGCACATTTTTTTCTCGAGAACTGATATTATTTTTATCGCCGTTAATAATCTTGATCAAAAAATTACAATTTTTTTCCTCCCATTAATCGTAGACTTAACGCCGTGGAACACAACCAGTAAGTATTATTACTAATCTTTAAAGTATAGTTTACATGAAACCAGTACCTAATAAATGAGCCAGTCCAAAATCAGCCAATAAGCGCTCTATTCCGACCGACACAATAAAGCAGCTGTCTATTGACTGATTGGGCTAGTCATGTAAACTATTATTAACAAGCGTAGATGCCTTAGACAGGACATGACTACAATTTGGTGACCTATAGGGCCATAATGCATAAACCTTATATATTCCAGTGCGAAGTTCCACCTTGACTGCTTTCGATGCTATTTACAAGGTATTTTCCTGCTAAACCAGTCCGTAAAAATAAAGATTTTCGAATAAATATGTCATACAAAAATAACACGCACGTTGATAAGTTGAACATTGAAAAATGAAGAAATCCTGCAATTAAGGGTTGAAGTGTAGTTGCAAATTGTATACACTGCAAATCGTGGTACGAAATTTCAAAAAAGATGTAAAAACTCGAATGAAATTTCGAACCTCATTATATAGATGGACGTGTAACATAGAAATTACAAATAAACTAATTAGAAGTAAACATTTTAGAACACCCGAGTAGCTGAATAACAATACATAGAGTATATATTTTTAATACACAGATTACATACAGACAAGTATCGCGGCGCAGCTCAAGCGGCTTGTAAAATTTGGCATAGATAGTTTTTGGCACGGACGTCGAATCCAAATTGAGGGTAGAAAATATTTTATTTCGCACTAGGCACTCGAAAAATAATTTGTCGCACCGAAAACGTTTGATTTCAATTTCGTCAAAAACAATTTGAAACATTAGGGCATGTTGCATATATTGTGCTTAGCAAAACAAAGTTACAAACGATAATAATCTGTTTTCTGTACTTTATCGTATACTCAAAATAGAACCTGCGCCCTTACGATTGCGAACATAATGTCTAGTGCCTACCCACTAGGCAACGGAGCTCTACAACTAAGTACTGTACATATATTTTATATGTATATGCATATTACTAGTTAAACTATTATGTATTCTGTGATATTATACACTTTATAATATGTCAATATCACAATTCATAGTATATCACAGAAACGTAACTGCGTAGAAGATACCGGTTGTGACGTGGTTTCCCATTGGCTAATACACTTTCACTGATCGATTACCGTCACATCATTATCTATTTAATTTAGTGTTTCATCAATAAAACATTATTTAATAGTAATTAAAATTAGATAAAAAACCGGTGGTGTACAAGTTAAAACTGTAGAATTTTTGTCTAAATTTACTTAACTGGTGCTGTACTTCTGGCAGCGCCGGTATGTTGGGCAATTTTCTAAAGTATTGCCGCTAATTGGTCGTTGTAAAATGTATACTATTGCACATATGTAGCTCTGAAAAATTGTACGAATAGAAATTTCAGAAAAAAAAAGATTTTTTTGTGACGCTTCCAGGTTTGCGTTGTACTGGTTGTACAAACTTCAATTGAAGCCAAAATAATGAGCATAATTATATATACGTCATGATATGATGGCAGCCCTTAACCAATAGAGTCTTCACCGGCAGTTAGTTGCGCTGTTGCATTTACAAAGTTCCATCGCAGTCAGACCAGCAGCTGCCACATACCAACTTACCAAATAACTGTATCAAGGTCGGAATATGTGGCACATAAAAGGAAATCATGTTAATGTGGAATCGTAAACGAACATAAGATAAGGAGGATGGTATTCGCGACGAAAGTCTTATCAAGATGTTCGTACGAAATAGGGACATAGACGCTCATCCGGTCGTTAAATTTTAATTCTTGTATGGGATATAAAAAATGTTATTTCTTACGAGCTCCTTTAAAAATGTATTATTTTAAAACATTTTTTTTAAAAGCTTCACTTTTTTATTTTACGCTATGTATGCGTTTTTTTTTAAAAAAAAGATTACTACATGCAATGCACATGAACCTCTTAAGGCCAACAAAAGATTTGCAAGTGAGAGGCACTTTGCAGAACAAAAAAAGAAAGATAAAATACTTTATTACTGACGTACAGCGGTGTTACGATACGCGGGTTCATCGGTTGTTTATTTAAATATCCGTTACCGGTACGACAACTTTCTTAATCACAACTCGACTTGTGTACTAAAAACATCCGTCCCAGATATTCAAGGATAGAACATCTCATATTGTTTACAACACATAAAAAATCTCACTTTCTATTTCCTCCTAATATCCTTTATAAGCTTGAAACCGATACAAGCCTACTTGAACGCTTGGAAAAGATGTGACGTTAAAAATATTTTCCAATGGTATAAATTTAACTTCTCTATCTCTAAAAATGTTGCCTATTGGGCATTAGCCGTTTTGACGACTCCGAATCTTCTAAAACAATAAGAAACGTCGGGAAACACTCATTTAACAAAACCTAAGGACCAACTGAAACTGACTTGAGACCAATTACAAAATTCGATTTTCGAATATACAATCTTCATTTTATTGCAAAAATTTTATTAAACTGTTAAATCTCGATCAACATATAATAAAAATTTCAAAAGTGACGCAGGCAGTGCAATAAATTGGAACAGGTAAATAAAAGTCACCCTGTCGGTGTAACTGGTCGGCTAAACAGGTAGGAGTTGTATTTTATTTAGCTATTCTGTGATTCCCCTGTATTTTATAGCGATTATATTAATACTTGATTCAAATCATACATATGACCTTACGTAAGACAGACCTAATGTGAGAGTGTTCTATTAGGCTATCCACAACTTTTTTGATTCTCAATACAACATCTGTCAAATAAAGTTGTGGATAGACTATCTGAAAGCGGTGAAATAGGCCCTAAATCATGGTCGTATTGTACAGTTCATTTTAACGTATGTTGTATGGGAGTTATGAACGGCTAACTGTGCCCCGCCATTTTCAGGCGAATATTATTTGTGATATTTTCCCTTATGCTCGATATATACGAGGCCAATTTTTCAGCCAATATAGCAAGCTAGTGTTAGTGTGCTGTCAAGCTACTAATTCCGGATTCGTTTAGACAAAATTGTTTCATATCTAAGTAAACTAAGCAAATTTGTTCATAAGCCAGTAGCATCAAGCTAAGACAGTTCAAAAGAAAACTTACTTACTATTCTGGCTTTATAAATTGGCCTAAGTGACAAGTATGAGTAACTAGATGTGTTAATACAGTGTATGTGTATCATTCAACTCAGTAACCTACATTTTTTAAAACGCTACAACAGTTTAGAAGGCAAAAGGAATAAGCATAAAAAATCACAACTTTCGCCTAAGCTTTTTAGGGTTAAACCTAAAAACAAAAGCTTAAGCTTTTTAGGGTAAAACTATGGGTGCTTGTTTTGTTTTTCTTACCTTTGTGTTAATATTATTTTATTCACAATCAAAATAAAAGAAGAGTTTGTTTACGTCCAGTGCTGAATGAGTCAGAGGTATTTATACGTTTGTAAACAGACACGTAGACTTTCACGCGATATTCTACATAATGTTTTAATTAAAGCTTTTCCGTTTCGCTGGAAAAATTTTATAGCAATAAAATTTATCATACCATTACTTAACTTTTCTTATGAATAGCAGAAAATTTTATTTAATGCTTTAACTTGAACATCTTTGAATAATAGTAAGCTTTTATCATCTTAACTGTACAGTTACATAAATTTTGTTGGTACGAACTTAGCGCAAAATATATTGTAGTAAGAATGTAAGTGCCAAGTAATAATTTAGATTTTGGAAGACATTTCAAACGACAACGAACAGCAGCTGATATCCTGGTTAAATAATGTTTTGAATCGTAGAAATTGGATTAAGTATGCTTATAAAATACATACGAAGATTCCTGTACATATTCGTTATTTGTCCTTTTAATGGGCCAACTAAAAGCTATACTTATATAGTTTCGTATTTTTATTACTTTTCCCTTATTATTTGTGAAAATACTAAATAAATAATTATGTACTAATAATAACGCGCGCAAGCCGCAATTTAGTTGCACCAAAATTTGATGACCTTTTTCCCGCCATAAAAAATACTCTATGTCCTTACTGTATAATCGGTTTTGTTAATGTGTGGATTATAATTCTGATTTAAGAGGAGGAATAAAACTGAAATAACATTTTAAAAATGTTGAATCGAGTAAGATACATTCGTGTATATCTCTTTTTGTGTTAATTCAATCTTACTGTCTGTATCTACTGAGGATTTGCATGCTTAGCTCACTAAGATGGGACGCGTGCGAGCTTAGTCAAAAGCTTTCTAAGCGAGCATTGTTAAATTCAAAAATTATATACTTATTTACTTACATCTTAATGAAAAACAACTGAAGTAAATTACTAACTATACTTTTATACAATAGTTACTTTAGTTGTATTTTAAAGTAATACCCGATAACGTTATTTATTTTCAAACAAATTTGAATTTAAAACGATTTAATGTCATAAAAAAGTCCGAATCATTAGTAAGTTACTAAAGTTTTTTTTTCATAATTTTCTAATGTTTAATATTATGATACACAAAAATGCCTGAAGATCAAGACTAAGGCGGGGCTTGAGACTGGAATTTCAAGTATATTAAAGGTCTTCGACTGGATAACACAAGACTGATAATAAATGAATAATTTATATAATGAGACCAGTTAACGATTCGAGGGTGACAAATGACAATGACTTTATATATGAAATATGAGTTATAAACCAAAAGCTGGTAGCTATTTGTGAGTAGATATTTGAGGCAAGTTGAAACCTTCTAATGAATCTCTACTATTACTTTAGATATAAATATAATTGATATGAAAGTTATCACTAAAAATATTAATTACTAATATTACCTGCAGCTCTGACAGGGTTGAAATTATCAATTGCAAGGAAGCTTTCAGTTAAAATAAAAAGTATCTTATTCATTATAATCTAATTTAGCTTATCCTTCCTATTTGCGGAACCCCATATGCTTGAGTCCAACACATATGGCCAATTTTCTAGATATTACTGTAGCCTATTTTACTCTGTGATAATAAATCTGCAATAATTCAAGACATCAACTATAAACATCTTAATGATTAAAAATTTTCTTATAGCGGTCAAAGCGATCACGATATTTTGTGACGTTCAATATTTTCGTGTCGCAAAAGCCATTAGATGAACTAATTAAAGCATACTGCATAGAATCTATTCAATAAATTCATCTCATAATTATTGCGACTAAAACAAAACATTATTGTCTATTGAGCGAGTTGACACGCAAACAAAAAACTAAGGCCAGCTCGTGACATGGAAACCTCCTAAGCTTTAGCCTGGTTCCGTTTTTTGTTTATCCTCCATGTTTTGAGAACCTTTAATATTTATCTTCTATAACAAATATTGGCAATGTACTTGGGTGCATTTATCATTACTTTGTTGAAACTTGAAACACACAAACCTAGTGTACGGTTGTTTAAAAAAATCCTTTTGAAATTCTTGCAATATATCCATGTTTTCGTACTAATGTTATTAACTGCAATAAAAAAGTTGCGTCTATCTGATTGTCTGCCTTTCTGTTTATCTATCTGTCTGTCTGTTTGTCTTTCTGTCTTCTGTATGTCAGTCTGTCTAATACCTCTTCACGCTCGAAGCACTGAACCGATTTTGCTGAAATTTGTTGTGGAGATACTTTAAGTCCCGGGGAAAGACATAGGATACTTTTTATCGCGGAAAAATGTACGGTTCCCATCGCGCTATTCGTGAATTTTTGCGCAACGAAGTTGCGAGCATCATCCTGTACAATTTAAATCCCTTATCCTTTGATTAAATATTATTTTTGTCTACAGGCTTCCTGAATTTGGATGACTGAATATTTAAAATAGCTATATCCATATAAAGATTGTGCAGTAGTGGAGCAATCATAGTAGGTATAAAAACACATCATTTACCATAAATATGTCTTGAATCATGATCAAGTCCTCGTGCATGTGGTTTAATTACCATAACTAATTGAATAACGTCTAAAATCTATGTTGTGGAATATTTATATCAATAAGCGATTTTTATGGATGACATTACAAAAACATGCCTTAGTATAAGGGGTTTTAAAAAGTTCGAAAAAAAATTCGTTAGCACAGTAACAAGTTAGGTTTTAAAAACTTAAGTTAGTCCCGTGCTAACGAACCCAATAATAACACTACGCCATGTCCTTTTCCAGGATATGATGTATCAAAATACTATTTTTCACCTATATATCTTTATCGGCTTTAAAGTAAAAAAGTAATAACGACCACATTTATAATTTCCTATTAAATATATTTTTTTAAAGTAGCAAGTTGCATCGCTAGCTGTGCGGAGTTCATGAACTCTACATAGGTACTGCAGACAACAGACGCGCTTAATTCGCTTATTAGGAATGCAGGCTCTTTGTTGTTTTCCTTCACTGCGACATTGACGAAAATATTTTCCAGCGAGCTTTATCGAATGAACTTTTACATTGCCGACTAGCTGACCCGTGTAGTTTCGCCCGCGTGAACGTCATTTTCACTTTTAACGTTGAATAAAAGGTAGCCTATTTTTTCCAGACAACTCATTTTATTAAGGAAATTCCAATAAAAATTTAATGCCATATTTTAAAAATTGAAATATACTTAGGGACAGAAAAGAATATCGACTTTGTTTTATGCCGTATGCCATTTAGGTCGGTAAATCACCAAATATATTACATAGTAATCAATAACAACAATAATTACTAAGCTAAGTACAATACAACTTTTAGGCTCTAAATATGCAAACAAGATATAACAAGACTATCTCCTTAAGCAATTACAATAATGAATGGCGTATTTCCTATGAAAATTATGGTATATTTATACTAATATGTTTATTTCCAGGAAATGGCTGGAGGAGATATCGCTGGCTAGCCGGCAGGGACGCAAGCCCTCCCTACTCCGCGCGATGACCAAGGCGTTCTGGTTGAGCTACGCACCTTCCGGCGTCATGTTTTTCTTACAAGCACTCATCCTCAAGTAAGTTATTGACATTGACATGCAAAAAACACATTTGTGTTAAGTGTTGACCCGTTAATGCTTCCTAATTTCGTATCCTTTGTAGGTACTGTGTTTAAATGGTTCATCAAGTCAACCGAGTTAGTGAATCAAAATGTTATAACTCATTTTTGTATAAGTTTCGCAATATTATTCCGGGAACAAATACATAGATAACTACAAAGAGTTTGCGTAAGAAACTTGCTCTGACCACCATATTTTACCAAAAAGATGGAAAACTTTTTTTAAAAAAAGGATAAATAGTATTTTTTTTTTAATTTGTGGACGCCTCCTTTTTTATAAAATAAGGGGGCAAACGAGCAAACTGGTTACCTGATGGAAGACAACTACCGCCGCCCATGGATACGAGCAACGTCAGAAGAGTAGCAGGTGCATTGCCGGTCTTTTAAGAGGGAATACGCTTTCTTTTTAAAGGTTTGCAGGTGGAATTGGTTTAGAAATACTTTAATTTTTATGTACAAATGTTTCCTTAAAAGGCAGTATTAATTTCCGACTTGTTAAATACGACATTTATCCAAGAAACTACCTTTAGAATTTTAAATTTTTCCATCAGCAAAAGTTCAATTGAAAATGGAACCAGTTTTAAAGTTTTCTAACGTATACTAGAAACTGCCTCGAAAGCACAATTCCGTTTAAAACTATTTTCAGGAATTCTTATTCTCTCCATTAATCAGAATCCAGAATGATAATGTTTGATCATATTATTTTTTTCTTGTTATAAAATTTAAGTCCTAAACAAAAGCATATCGGGACAAGCATGAAAAAAGGCACAGTGCATATCAACCAGTATTTTTTTCTGTTGAATAATATGCTCGCGAAAATTAGAGATAGTTCTGTCATGTAGTGTCTATGTACTCGTACTAAGCTGTTAGTTCTCTCCCGTTCTAGCCACTAGCTCCACCTCTCTTCCATACTCATCGTCGAACAAAACATTTCCAGGCCTTTCCAACCAGTGGCGCTCAGCATGATGCTGTCATACTGGGAGCCGGGGTCCGACATGACGTACGAGCAGGCGATCTACTGCGCCGCGTCTGTCATCCTCATGTCGTTGCTTATCGCCTTCCTCAACCACCACGGCACGTTCTCCACGCAGCAGTTTGGCATGAAAGTGCGAATAGCTGCCTGCTCGCTGATCTATAGAAAGGTATAATACTACTCCTATACTGTTTCGGTGACGGTGATCGGTTTCTCTATGAAACCGACCACTAACTAGGTCTGTTAATTAGAAACTTCACAGTGCCCAAGTGTGTGAACATCGCATAAGAACATTTTGCTTTTAGTCTCAGAGCCAAGTGAAGGAAGAGATCAGGTACAGGATGCATCGAGAATTAAATGTAGAAAATATTTTGATTGTTATCATTAAATAATAGGCTTTGATTTATTAAATTAACAATTTGATCCATCTCAGATTTAAATAAATTACAACAATTTCATACTAAAACGCATAGTTTAACACATACTTTATACTCAAACATATAAGAAAAAACCGAAAAGCAGAAGAAGGTCTATAGATTTTAAAGAGAATTTCCTAATTTTCAGGTGATGCGCATGAGCTCAGGCGCCCTGGCGGAGACAACGGCAGGTCAGGTGGTGAATCTGCTCTCCAACGACGTGAACAGATTCGACTACGCCTTCATCTACACCCACTTCATCTGGCTGCTGCCACTCCAAGTGGTGCTCGTCTGCTACTTGATCTATCTTAAAATCGGCTACGCAGCCATCGTTGGTGTGATCGGCATCGTTCTACAAACTCTACCTGTACAATGTACGTATATACTATCAGTGTTTAGATAATTTAACGTCAAGACTATTATCTGATCTAGATGAAACTTAGTTTCCGGAATGGTATTAGGTAACAGATTAATTATTTCATTTAAAAAAATATATATATTATTTTAACGTGGTTAAAGCTGCGGAGAAATGTTTATTAGATACAATAACCCTTTTTAATAAGAGGAAAAAGGGGAACTCTTATCAGTATAATTATTACCTTGAAAAAAAAACACCAATACCTCGTTTATAAATATAGCAGGAAAGTGGACGCTTTGTCACCGAAACAACAAAAGTTATATACGAGTATACTTTGTTTTCTGTAATTCATAATTTAAACGCAACGACGTTGGCATACACAAAATAAAATTTACATATAATTCACATAAATCCTTTTGATGTTATGTACAAAGCGAATTTGCTTTATAACTTGTAAATACAGTCTTTACGCGAAATTTTGTCTACAATTATCATTGTTGAAAAATAACGCAACAACTGCTACGTCTGAAAACAATTAATTTAGCATTTTTTTGTATTCAGCTTACATGAGTAAACTAGCAGCTATTCTCCGTATGAAAACAGCTGTGAAGACTGACGAACGCGTCCGAATCATGGACGAAATCATCAGTGGAATGCAGGTACCTATAATAATATATTTAAAATGTTTTTACTATTTCGATGCGATTCGATATCAAAATGAACATCTAAATTTTTTCACAATTATCCAACAATAAAAAATTAAGCAGTTACAAACTTACAACTCATGTGCCAGAATATGTTAATATCTTGTTGAAATACTATACCTAATACTATACCTATATATAATGATTAAAATATTGAAGTTAACTAAATTTCTTATTTTTTCGGCAGCGGTTATAAACAGCAATTTTAACATAAAGAGAAATAAAATCTTCCTATATAGAAATTAGGTTTGTCCGCGATGAACTTTTAAGATACTGAAATGATTTTTAAAGACCCGCACATCGTGTACAATCCAACTTAAAATATGGAAGACGACCTTACATCTCAGTTTTGCGATAGACGTTGTCCTGCTCGATCAGGGGCGTATTTTAAGAATACGTCTAGGGCTCTTGGAGTTTTCCCGCCGCCCCGGGCTCCCTTGTGGCGCTAGGGTAAATACAGCCCTGTATCATTAACTTCTAACACAGGACAACGTTAGTCGTATTGAAGATAATATTCAATTTCTCATTTCAACATTAAAATATTTTTAGGTTATAAAAATGTACGCGTGGGAGAAACCTTTCGAACAAGTGGTGGCGCTGGCTCGTAAGAACGAAATCAACTGCATCACGTCCGCTTCTTACCTCCGAGGAGTCTACCTCAGCTTCATGGTCTTCACAGAGAGACTCTCTCTTTACATCACGCTACTCTCCTACTCTCTTTTTGGTTACCAAGTCACAGCTGATATTGTAAGTATCATTTTAAAAAAATTTAGACTTAGACTTTTTTAATATGATCGAGATGATTATATTCTAAGCGATTGCGAGAACTGACTAAAGTAATCAATGCAATGCAATGAAATGCTGTGGTTTTTCTCTAAGCTCGTACTGATTTTTTTTGTTAACTGAATTAAAAAAAAAACTGAAAAAAGCAAGACTAAATGAAACTATAACCGTCGAAATCCGACATAGATGATGATGTATATTTTGATGGAAAATTCCAGGTATTCCCTTTGGCGCAATTCTACAACACTCTACAGGGCACCCTCTCAATTATCATGTCCCACGCTGTGTCGTTTTTGGCCGAAGCTCTCATTTCGGTCCAGCGTCTCGAAACGTTCATGCTGATGGGTACGTGGGGTCGAGACGGCCCCGAAAGCCACTGCATGACACTTACCTGTTCTTATTACGAAGAGTCCTACTTATAACAAAGGCTCTACGTGTAAACCGAACTAACATTATCGTATTCTTTGTATTGTTAACCCTATATGTTGTCGAAAAATCGGGGGCCGATTTGTAATATCACGAGTAGTGGTAGTTACTAATTATGTGTATGTATATGTAGGTAGCGACCGATATATGTAATACGAATAATAAACGATGTCTCCGTATGGTCTTTGCAGGCATTTCCGATGGCTCAAATGTTTAATATTCTGCAAGCTTCATTAGCTATACATATGCCTAATAGCCTGTCAATGCTAACAGAGTCGTACATTTCCATACTCCGCATAGAGCGTCTCATGTCTCTAGGTATGATATGAATTGTGTACTCTTTTAAATCACCTACTTTGCCAAAAAATGTCTGAGTATTTTAAGTTGCAAACACCTAAAGTTGTCCGATGTCCGGAGACCTTTTAATGCTAAAAATGCTGCGCTCTAACTCGCTTAGTATGGGTGTAGGTATTTGTATACTGCATGCTATGTTAAACATGCTCTAATACTCAGCATACCAGAGTAAAATGCTTTTTTGTGATGTTAACCACTAACACTTGTATATTTTGTTACTTTCAAGTTCCATCTATAGTAGCTCTTAGGTAAGACGTAAGATACTGATTTTAAGGTACTAAACTCTTATAAATGTATTTGCTACCTTATTAATAACGTAAACAATAACAGTAATTTCTCAAATAACATTTAAAGCAATATTTTTGCCACAAATCGCGAATCTCGGAAATAAATCACTCAATTTAGCAATACAGTCGGGGAGATTGAATTGGAATTTATGTAACAGATGAACGCGAGGATCTCCGCAGCGTCGCGGACGTCGACATAGCGAAGCTCGTGCAGATGGTCGAGAACAAAAAGAACAAGAATATCAGCGAGTTGGACCTTTGTCATAACACTTTCAAGAAAATTGACGACGAGGGCATATATAATCCAGGTACGTTTCACCGAATTCAAAACAACTTCCCTAACCCTCTTTCCCTATCCCTATTCCCATTCTCTCACAAAAGGTCGGCAACGCACTTGTGACTCTTCGGATGTTGCGAGTGTCCATGGGCGACGGCATAGTTGCTTTCCGTACTAATAGGGTATTTGACTTAAATTATAGGATACTTTTTACACCGTTTAAATGATCCCGTGGGATAATTCGCCCCGTTTGAAAAAACTACAGGTGAAAAAAAATTTTTTATAAAATCTTTATCTGTACAAAGAGCCAGATTTCTATATCGTCCAACGCAGTTATATAAACAACTGTAGTTAAATTGAACGCAAACTATATAAAACAATTTAAAAAAGCGATAATCGTTTACAATTATCACTTGGCGTGTTTATATATAATAAAGTTTCTAATAAGCTATCCACAACTTTTTTGAGAGACTCTCCATACAACATCTGTCAAATAACGTTGTGAATAGACTATCTGTGAGCGGTGAAACAGACCCTAAGGGGGCATCTGAATCTGACCTGTCTCAATTTTATCAACCTCATAAATGGAAAGGAAAAAGCAAGCTATTCCAACCAAGATGACCATTCAATTATGTCAATTAATTTACGTCACACATAAAGATATTAAAGCCAGACTACACGCACTCATTTTTGGACCATGATGGATAATATTACTATTGCACTATTAAAGGCGATCATATTCAATGATTGGCAATCCCTTCTACACTCTTACTATCGCTTATACTGGATTAAAATGACTGTACATAGACGATTACAGACAAATCTCGCAGTAAAATATTCCCACGTAACTTATAGATTATCTCCGTGCATTAAATAATCCTATATTTATACGTATAACCTGTGTTTATCTGTATTAAATATTTCTGTGTAACCTATAAATATTTCTTAGGATTCGATTGCAACGAAAAGGGCCTCATTGGTGCCGGCCACAACGCTCTACCTCCGAGCCCCGACGTGGGCATCAGCATACAGAACATATCAGCCAACTGGACCGATGACGCTGTCACTCTAAAAGACAT